>JADBJO010008735.1:32500-91972 GCA_016801955.1 Conus betulinus
TCGCGAGACAGCAAATGACAAAATTTGTGCTGTCTGCCGTGGTTTACCACTCATGCCGCGCCTCACTTATTTAATTTAAAAGCTTGACCGGACCGCAAAGCCGACAACGGAGCGCCGCAGGCAAAATGAGCCTCGCGAGACAGCAAATGACAAAATTTGTGCTATCTGCCGTGATTTTCTCAGTGTTGTCTAGCTCGCCGTACGTTCAAAGTACGCAAACATATTTAACATCGATGAAAACCTCAAAACCCAAGGAATAAAATGCACTAAGTCATATTTGACAATTCTGTGGCTGTGTAAAGTTTATTGGTGATTAAAGTCCGAGAATGAAGCCACTTTTAACGAGTTTACGTCATATTTTCCTTTATTTCGATGAAAAATACTTAACAGCATGAAATATTTTTGTAATGAATGAAAAGCTGGCATTTCGCTCTTTTTTATACCTTTTAATTTCATTATTCAAGATGCCGTCCAAGCAGAGAACTTTGCGTTTAAAATTTGATAGAAAACACAACTTGCCTTATCGTCACATGGCTGTCGCCATGTGCTTTTAACACGATTTTCGATAAAATGTTATTCCATTGGAATGGTCCATGGATAATAATTTTTATATATTTTCGGTTGCTTCTATCATAGAAACGAAGTCATTAAAAAGATTTCTACAGGGAAATCCGAATTTCATAAAACAACAATTTAGATCAAAACTCCGACAATGAACAAAGGCGACTCGCTCGAGAGACCGGCGCCGTCAGTCATTTCGTATTGGGTTTAAAAATTTTTTTTTTTTTTTTTATTGAATTTAATCTGGTGTACTTGATTGACTGTGCAGCGTGTCATGATGTGCAGTATGTTGGGGAGACCGGGCAACACCCTGGCGGAGCGCTTCTATACCCACAGGTACGACATCAGGCACAAGAAGGACACTTTGGTTGCCAACACTTCAATGGCCCTGGTCACCAGTTGACCGACCTCCGCTGCACAGTCATCGAACTCATGAAAAGTCCGGACATCGAAGAGAGAGGGAGAGGTTCTGGAGATACAAGCTGAAGACGAACTATCCACAAGGGCTCAATGTGTGGGACTGAACAGAGAAACGGAGGATGATGGAGTTGTACAAGAGAGAGAGAGAGAGAGAGAGAGAGAGAGAGATGATGTCACAAATAATGTCACCAATGGACGTCATTTTTTCTATTGCGTCACTTGTTGTCATGCGGCCTAAAGAAGAGCAGTGGCTCGAAAGCTTGCTGAAAAAAGACGGTGTTGTGTGTTTTTATTGAATTTAATCATTTCGTATAGTCGCAAGTTTGTACAGAAAAGATCATAGGCATGCGATAGACGAAATGAGAGCTATGGACTTTACTTTCAATGCGCATTCATGGATTCTTTGGATTCTCTCATACTTTTTGTGAAATCAAGAATTATTTACGGTTTGTTCATCGGACAATTCAAAGTGGCGCCAAGATTAATTTGGTCGAAATACCAGTTTTAGGGAAAATATGGGCTTCTCAGTCCAATACGATTGTAATGAATAGAATACATTAATTTTTGTGACTTCAGCGATGTATACACAACTATGTAGGTTCTGAGGTATTCATGATTTAAGGAATGTACACAATAAAAAAAAATAAAAAAAAAGATTCAACCAAGGGAGGTAAGGTGGAAGAGAACTCATGAACAAAATATCTCGTCTACGACGGGCGACCAAGAAATATACTGTTAGCACCGGCGGCTGCACTATTATGAAGCCTAATATAAAACAGGAATAAAATCAACAAATCGAAATTCAGCAAGTTTTATCCTTTTTTCCTGTCGTAGATAGAGAGGATATACCACAAAATGAAGGTAAATGATACTGAGCAAACAAAACAAAAACAAACAAAAATCAAAGAAAGAAAGAAAAATCATTTGAGTAAGTAAACGGCTGAAAATAAGCCAAAAGTATACACAAAAAACACATCTGACCATGAACCCACCATATAAGCCATCCACCACAGGGAAAAACTAATGGAAAAAGCATTACATGAATTAGATAATCCAAAACAAAGAACCCTTCACAAGTTTCTGTGATCTTCCTTAGGTTGCTACTTCTCCTTCACTTACATCAGAGACTGAACATTGCGCAGATTAAATGAATGGCACTTTCTGGTTACTGATGTATTTTCAGTTGCATCTCTTTTCAATCATTCACTCCATATCCTTTGAACATGAGCAACTGCTCATGTGGTGTCCTCAATTTCAATACATTCCTCTCCATGTCTCTGCCCTTGATGAGTTCACGTAGAGATCATCATATCAGCACATTAGAGAGATTTTCGTAGGATCGATATGCTGCTACCCCCAGCAATGGAAGGTTCAGTTGACTCCATGACCAAGCAGTCACTGTCATCAGTGGAAGATTCAGTTAGTGATGTCCTGTGTATGCTGGATCAGTACAGGAACCACTGAATACCACAGAGTGGACTCAGCAGCAGTGCAGTGTTTCTTCTGGTGGGCTGTCTCTTGATAAATGCATGAAATTTCTCCCCTTTTGACAGAAGACTGAAATGACTGAAAATGAAAACAATCAGCCGAAAAAAGATTTTGCATTCTGGAAACAGTGAAGCTTTCTCCCAGAGTGGTAAAGCAAGAGCACAGAGAACGCTATGTTTCTATCATGCTCCCCCTTTTGTAAAATTTCCGCCATTCTGCCATGCTTTAGTTTCATGCCTGGGATGACTTGACACTGACTTCACCCTGTGAACTGCCAGCACTGGGACTTGTGATGAGATGGATATGAGTGGTAGGTGGGTCCTCTAGGGGAAGGACTTGGAATAATTTCTCTATGAGAATTATCTCACATTTCACCTACACCCTCTCTCTTACTAGTGGTGGAAGGAGCAACTTTCCGGTACTAGTCATCAAAGAAATTTTTATTTTTTTCCGGTATTGAGAAAATACAGAAGAATGGCTCTGAGATAATTTTCCTAGGCCTGTACTCTTAATTAAAAGTACTTATAGCTCCGAGATACAGAATTGAAGAGAAAAGTTCAAACATTCAACATTCGATTGAACAACAGGAACTGACACAAGTTCAGTGCACGTTCACACATCAACTTTTATTACTTACACATAGATAAGAAATGGCATGTCACTTCCATAGACTGAATTTCAGTTCTCATTGGACTACCACAATGAGGGGCCCTTCCTCACTCCTACTTTACTCGCTAGCACTCTGTGCAGCAAGCTTAATTTGGCATACGGGGTTCTGTCTGAGTTACACTGAATGTATATGGTTATTATACATCCACTCCGCTTGCGAATGCCCAGTATTGTAGCCAGAGTGGTACTCATAGACAGGGTTCTCACTGTTTCATCATAAAGTGAGGGTAAGGGTCTGATGTGTTTTGAGTCCAGGTGGTAAGCAAACTTAGCTTTGCTTCAGAGAGAATAGTTGATCTCTCCTGTGGCTGGTGACTGCCCCACTGGTGTAGATTGGTTGTCCGGTGTCGCCCCGGTTTACAATGATGCCATGGTGTCTGGCGTTGCCCCGGCTTTCGGCGAAGTCCCAGCTTCTGGTTCAGCCGCAATGTGTAGCGTGACCAGGATCCCAGTTTTTTTCTGGGAATGAACAGTGAATGACTTGAGATCAAAGAGTTTAGCATGAATGGACTAGGCCTTCTCTGTCCCTTTGTCTTCCTCTGCTCTTGACTACAGGCAGTCCTGAGGGGTCAGTGAAGTTGCGCCTCTGCGTGCCTGGTATATGAATTCCTCGCTTGCCGAATCAAATTTTGACAACCTGTCATTCACCCATCCGGGGTGAGAGGGGGAGGGATTTAGTCTTGTCACCAATCGCCTCGGGAATTGTTTGAACCTAATCGGCACGGGATAATTTA
The DNA here is from genome assembly GCA_016801955.1 of Conus betulinus. Lineage (NCBI taxonomy): Eukaryota > Metazoa > Mollusca > Gastropoda > Neogastropoda > Conidae > Conus > Conus betulinus. The sequence continues at coordinate 36,373 of JADBJO010008735.1, forward strand.
TGCATCCGTATAGGTGTCCGTGAGCACCTATTTATGCGTCCACGTAGGTGTCTGCGAGCACGGGGATCGTGGGGTGATGGCCTTTGTGTCAATTACGGCCGCCCATAGCTCAGGTGGAGGGGTGGTGGTGGTGGGGTGGGGGTGGAGAGCGCGGCAACATGCCTTTGTGTCGCGGGGTAGAGGGGTGGGGGGTGAGACGGGTTAATGTGTGGGCTATTGTTAGAACACACATCCCACGCTGCGTAGTATCGCACAGCATGGGGAGGGAGGGTTGAGAGGGGGGAAGGGAGGTAGGCCAATAAGAACGAAAGGCGGCACGTATTTACCGTGACGCAATTTTTTCCTGTGTCATAGATCGTGTCAGTCGGGCCTTTCGCACCATCCTAAGCAAGGAAGGGGTGGGGGGGGGGGGGGGGGGGGGGGGGGTTGAGAGGGGAGAGTGGGCTTAGATTTGAAATGTATTCTTTGGTTTGGGTGTTTTAGTGGGACCTATCGGATGGTTTTGTCTAACGTCACGTCACATAGGCCCCCCGAAAAAAGATTCTCTCTCGAGAGAGAAGCTCCTGCTTGACAATCCATTCCGATCGTGGTCCATTATGCTTTTGGCACTAGCTCTGGAGTCACCAAGACACCGATGGAGCTTCGGAATACATTATTGGGCTCCTGTTGGTCTGTGTCTGGATTGTCAGGCTGGCAGGGGACAAATCGGCCCCTTGGCTTGATGACCAGTGTTGGCACATGGGGCAGGAATCGACACATTTCTTTATGTCCTCTGCCATCCCTGGCCAATAGTACTGATTCATCACCCATTGTACTGTCTGCCCTACATTGATATGTCCTGGCGAACAGAGTGTATGTCCCACTTCCATCATTCGGGTCCGGTGTGGCGCTGGGACCACAAGTTGTGAATGATCTTTATTTAGCCTACGTACAAAAGACCGTTTCCGCAAAAGAATTCACCTTTGCGAGTAGGGTGACGGGTGTGGTGCTGCCTCTTGAAGCATGCAGCTAATGTTGGGTCAGCTCGCTGAGCTGCTTTCATCTCCTTTTTAGGAGGTTTGAATTGCTTTGGGGTCTTCACCTGCAGTGTGGACACAATGACAGGTTCAGACGGGTTCCCGAGTGTGACATAATGGCCTTCAAGTAGGAGATCATGGATCGGATTGTCCATGACGGCTGCCTTGATCTGTCCCTTGACGTACCTACTGTCAACCATAATTGTGGCAACAGGTAAGGTAGCATGTGGCAGAGTCAGGTCGGCCCCTTGTAAAGGCACTGTCTCCTCGGTGATAGCAGCTGGCTCCACAAGGGAGCTCTTACAACTGCATCGTATGACAATCCTGTGTCATACAAACATGTGGCAGGTTTGTTATTTACTAACACCTGCTCACTGATGGGTGGTGGTGCAGTGATGTTATGTACCATAGATGGTGTGTCACTGCTTTTGGGTGTAGACACTACCTGGTACGCAGCAATTGTTTGGAGTCTTGGTCCAAAGAATTTTCTGCATTCTGCAGTGTTGTGAGATGTCATTTTAGAGTGCGTGCAGAAACGCTTCTGTGCACTGTTTTGACTCACAGGGACTGAGTTACCACTGTGTGGTTTACCAGTTTTGTGGTTTTTCACTTTTGGGTGGTTTCCCACTTGGTGGTGGGTTTTGGTTGTGAGATTGCTGTGAGGTGTGGGGGGTTCAAATCCCGGTTTTGCCTGTCATGCATCTTTTTGTGTGCATTTGCTTCATCATGGGCAGCGGTGTATCTGTCAGCTAGCTTGATCAGGTCAGCTAGTGAAGCAGCACCTTGTTCTGCCGTGAAGTTTGCAGGTCAGTGGACATTGTGTCTCGCAGCTGCTCGCAGAGGATGAGCTCAGTCAGACCATCAAAAGTCTGTGCTTGGTTTGACAGAGTCAACCATTTTTGGAGATAAGTTGTTAACCTATCTGCTAACTGGCCATAGGTTTCTCCCCTGCTACGCCGCGAGTTTTCGAATTTCTTTCAGTAGGCTTCAGCTGTCAGTTCATAACGGTGTGAGTAGGGCTTGTTTGAGAGCATCATAATCAGTTACTTTGTTTGGAGGTAACTTGGTATAAACATCATAAGCAACACCTCTAAGACCTTGTGCTAATTTGATGTATGCTTTTCTGGGTCAAGGCTGAATTCATTGGCCAATCTTTCGAACCGGTCTAAGTATGCATTAATACTTTCTGTGTTCCCATTAAATGGATCCAAAGAAAAGGACATTGCTGGAATTTGGATGGGAGGTTGTGAATTTTGGCTGGCCGTGTCTGAAGAGCTCTCATTCTCTGAGGATTTCTCAATCTTTCTGAGCTCAAGTTCATGTTCTCCGGCCTTATCGCGCTCGGCAGCTTCTAGTTCTCTTAATTTGTTTTGCTCTTCAGCTTCACGGGTTTTGTCACGCTCAGCAGCTTCTAGTTCCCGTAATCGGGCTCGCTCTTTAGCTTCACGGGCTTCTTTTGCAGCTTCATGCTGCCTAACCTTTTCACGCTCTTCTGCAGCCTTGTCAGATTCCTTTTCATACTGGGTAGTCACAAATGAGACTAAATCTTGACCAGAGAGGCCTAGGGATTCTCCCCACTCCTTGATCTCCCGTCTAAGTTTCACTGCTTCAGCCATGATAATGAACTGTTATACAATTCTTAGCAATCAAATATCCACAAGTACAACAAAAGCAAAGAATCACACAATGTAAATATCAAGATGAATTGATTATAACATCACACCACACACACTCTTATTGTTTGCTGTGTAAGATAACCATTCACACAACAAACATAAAGATTTTCCTCCTGGACTCAACTCAATCAGCCTATTTGCTCTGAATTCTGCTCTTTGTCCAAATTTTTTGGACTAGCCAAAGGAAATAAAGTTTTGAGTGAATTGTATTTTACAATCCAAAGTGTATTTTTACAATCCCGGACGAGCCCCCACTTCGATGTGACGAGATGGATATGAGTGGTAGGTGGGTCCTCTAGGGGAAGGACTTGGAATAATTTCTCTATGAGAATTATCTCATATTTCACCTACACCCTCTCTCTTACTAGTGGTGGAAGGAGCAACTTTCCGGTACTAGTCATCAAAGAAATTTTTATTTGTTCAGGGTATTGAGAAAATACAGAAGAATGGCTCTGAGATAATTTTCCTTAGGCCTGTACTCTTAATTAAAAGTACTTATAGCTCCGAGATACAGAATTGAAGAGAGAAGTTCAAACATTCAACATTCGATTGAACAACAGGGAACTGACACAAGTTCAGTGCACTTTCACACATCAACTTTTATTACTACTTACACATAGATAAGAAATGGCATGTCACTTCCATAGACTGAATTTCAGTTCTCATTGGACTACCACAATGAGGGGCCCTTCCTCACTCCTACTTTACTCGCTGCACTCTGTGCAGCAAGCTTAAGTTGGCATACAGGGTTCTGTCTGAGTTACACTGAATGTATATGGTTATTATACATCCACTCCGCTTGCGAATACCCAGTATTGTAGCCAGAGTGGTACTCACAGACAGGTTCTCACTGTTTCATCATAAAGTGAGGGTAAGGGTCTGATGTGTTTGAGTCCAGGTGGTAAGCAAACTTAGCTTTGTTTCAGAGAGAGAATAGTTGATCTCTCTTGTGGCTGGTGACTGCCCCACTGGTGTAGATTGGTTGTCTGGTGTCGCCCGGTTTACAATGATGCCATGGTGTCTGGCGTTGCCCCGTTTTTTGGCGAAGTCCCAGCTTCTGGTTCAGCCACAATGTGTAGCGTGACCAGGATCCCAGTTTTTTCCTGGGAATGAACAGTGAATGACTTGAGATCAAAGAGTTTACCAAGATTATAATCTTATTGTAGGCATATTCCATATCAGTATGGTTCGGCGTCTAATTTGCACGTAGAGCAAGGCTTTTCATTCCCCCCCCCCCCCCCCCCATCTTCCTCCCTCTTCTCCCCTTCCCCAATCCATATACACCCATAAGCTGTTCGACTCTTACGAGAGTAATATGTCAGCCAGTTCCATACTTTAATGACCCTTGACTACCATGTATTGGATATACATGTAGTCACACAGAATTGGTGTTTCTGAATCCCGGTATATATGGGCTCTCAGTGTGTGTGTGTGTGTGTGTGTTAGTGTATGTAGAAATTATCTCCTCTATAGGCTTATTGCTTTGATGTTTGGACAAACGAACGAATGAAGGAAGTTTAATGCTTTTAGGCTGTAAAGCCCTTTAAGCAAATCGGCGGGATGTACAACAACAAAACGCGACTCGATTTCGATTTTATTAAAATGGAAACCACAGCAATATCCTGTTTTTTTTTTCACTTTTCATGACAAAATCATGAACGAGAAAATGTCGCTGGTATTCACTGTCAGTTCTGTAGATGACGGTCACCCCAGGTAAGACTGGATCAGTCCGTGGACAGCATGCAGCCGCCATAGAGCACATGCTTGGGTCTCTGCATGCTTCGTGTTGCCGATGCGTCTTCCTTTCCAAATGCAGAACAATTTAAGACATTCCTCTTATGACCTGCGTCTTTCTTCCAGGTTGTTAAACCAGAAAAAGCGATCGTCTTCCGAACACGGATCGCAGGAATATTCCTGAACGACGTCGTCTGATTCACACAGCAGCACACACTTACATCATCCATTTGATGGAACACATCCTTCCGAAATACTTTTTGTCTATAGCTTGCTCCAAACTTGTGTCGATGTCTGACTGGTGGATTTCTGGGCCCCTGCTGTTGCACACCGACGGATCGGGGTGCGAGCACCGAAGCGAATCCTGAATGGGGCGTGGATGTGTATGTGCGTGCGCGTGTATGTGTGCGTGTATGCGTGTGTTTATGAGAGTGAATGCATGTGTGTACGAGTGCTTGAGTGTGTGTGTGTGTGAGCAGGCGCGCTCGCATGTGAGTGTGTGTGTGCGCACGCGCGCGTGCGTGTGTGTGTGGGCGTGTATATGTCTCTGTGTGAGTGTGTAAGTTTTGTACGTGAGGGTATGGGTGTGTGTTCGTATTGAGATGCGTGTATTTGTTTATTTATGTAAGTGCGTACTTTTGTGTGTGTGCGCGCGGGCACGCGCGCGTGTGTATGTGTATGTGCGTGAGTACACACGCGCGCGCTTGTGTGTGCGCTTTGTGTGTATGTGTGCGCACGTATTTTGGTGTGTTAATTATGCTTCTTTGCTTTGAATGAAAAACGTTGGCATTCTGTTCATAACGTTTTCTTAAATGTCAGTACAACTTTGAGTTAATCTGACAATAAATTGGTTTCAGTCAGTCAGTCAGTCAGTTTACCAAGAATGGACTAGCCTTCTCTGTCCCTTTGACTTCCTCTGCTCTTGACTACAGGCAGTCCTGAGGGGTCAGTGAAGTTGCGCCTCTGCGTGCCTGGTATATGAATTCCTCGCTTGCCGAATCAAATTTTGACAACCTGTCATTCACCCATCCAGGGTGAGAGGGGGAGGGATTTAGTCTTATCACCAATCGCCTCGGGAATTGTTTGAACCTAATCGGCACGGGATAATTTATGCATCCGTATAGGTGTCCGTGAGCACCAGTTAATTTATGCGTCCACGTAGGTGTCTGCGAGCACGGGGATCGTGGGGTGATGGCCTTTGTGTCAATTATGGCCGCCTGTGGCTCAGGTGGAGGAGGGTGGGTGGTGGGGGTGGAGAGCGCGGCAACATGCCTTTGTGTCGCGGGGTAGAGGGGTGGGGGGTGAGATGGGCTAATGTGTGGGCTATTGTTAGTACGCACATCCCACGCTGTGTAGTATCGCACAGCATGGGGAGGGAGGGTTGAGAGGGGGGAAGGGAGGTAGGCCAATAAGAACGAAAGGGGGCACGTATTTACCGTGACGCAATTTTTTCCTATGTCATAGATCTGTCAGTCGGGCCTTCGCACCGTCCTAAGCAAGAAAGGGGAAGGGGGGGGAGGGGGGGTTTGAGAGGGGAGAGTGGGCTTAGATTTGAAATGTATTCTTTGGTTTGGTGTTTTAGTGGGACCTATCGGATGGTTTTGTCAAGCGTCACGTCACAGGACTGCAGAGGGACAAGCCAGAGAGTGGATGTGAAACTGAATGGGAACAATCAGTCTTAATCAGCAGTGCAGGAATAATGGCATGGAAGAGGAGATGCCCCAAAACAACAAGAAAAAGGAATTTTTACTGCTGCAAAAAGTAAATTTCAAATGTAATTAATAGCGATACACCAAGAAAACGCAGACAAATGAATCACAAGACAAAACACGGCGCGTTTCGACCTCTTTGGTCTTCTTCAGGCAAGGTACAAAACACTCTGGACAACAAAAATGAACGAGCAATCACTTATCTTCATTCATTTCCCTTTAATTCCTTATCAAACATAATCAGCTGCGTTCAAATCACCCCCATACCATCCCTCCTTCCCTGCCTCTGCCGGTACCCCCAGGAATGGAATGCTCCTTTGTCTCCGTTTTCTTGGCGGTTTGCTATATAATTACATTTGAAATTTGTTTAGATTTTGCAGCCGTCTCACTTTGCAACCGTTTATTCCAGTTGGATCTCACTGGTCTCGTCTTAAACGTGAGAAGGCCCTAACATAATTCTAGAGATCAAGTTTTACTTAGTTGTATTCAGGTTTAATCTATTTCCATACACGACGGTAAGGCAGACAGGCATGTTCTTTCCAAATGATTGAGGGGGGGGGGGGGGGGGGGGGGGGGGGGGGTAGGAACAGGGGTGGTGAATGGGGAGGGCTCCCTCACACAAAACTAGATTCAGATTGTTAGCGGCTTCGGCAATCCGCAACATTTGACTTTGCAAATTAGGCACTAGATATTGATTGAAACAACATCTACGTTGTTATAATCTGTTTGTTATATCTGTATCATTGTTGCTAACTATCACAACCGTTCGTTTTACTGAGCTATCGGGGTTTCAAGCGTGACCTTCCTGTTTCGGCATCCAGTCACATGATTGCATGAAACAACATGGCCGCTTACCAATGATTTCGAAAGCAGGATACCAACGATTTTTCTTGCTTGGCAGCATTACATTGATTGCCCTTGTCATGTTCACTTAGCAAGGAATCAAATAGGAATATTTATCCAGTGTGAAGGAGACTTTGTTGCACTAAAGTATGGTGCGGGTGTTCGGCTGTCACACTTTCAAAGGTGCCACTGTCGTGCCTGTGGCAGACGAACCTTTGGTGGTGTGCGCGGAAAGCAATTTGGTGTTTGCAGCCACCCGACAGTGTGCTATTCTTGTGTTTAAACGCAGTGAAGATGACAGTGGTTTCATGGAGTGGCGATCCATCAGCACTATATGTGTGGTGGAGAAAATGGCTTACAATAAACACAGTAAGTATGCCTGCCCACTCTCACTGCCTCAGAGGGTCGTGACGGCCGAGTCGCTGGACTCGGGAAAAGTCCAGGCTGGCCTCTCAGCTGTAAACACCAAACTTTAAGTCCTCCCTACCCCCCTCCCCCTCCCGTACTCCCCCCTCTCCACCACCTCCCACGCCACCATACCAGTCGCTGCCTCCTGTTCAACCCCCACCCCCACCCTTACCCCCAAGTTTAATGACTCCCTCACTACTGCACTACAAATGCAACCTATCTTAGTGCGACATATCGACATAACGATGTTGGCCGCCTAATGGAAAAAGAAGAAGATGATGATGATGAATTGGTAGAGCAAGTCTTCATCTTTATCTTATCCCAGTTAGCCACAATCACGTTCACATATTGATTACACTGTCATGTCATGGTTTGCCTATACCTTCTCCCTTCTTCTTTCTTCTTCTGGTATAGAGCCGGGCTGATTAGACATAAAGGCTCTGCATTGTGGCATTGTCGCTTTGCTGTGTTTTCAGGCTTAGTTGGCTTGATGAACTGATTTAAAACTATGTATATGGTTTTGATGGGAGGGTTCAGGGAGAGACTGGGGGTGCCTGCATGTAATGGGGACTGCAGCTCAGGTGGCTCCTGAACACCTCCAGTGTAGGTGCTGTGGTGGTTGGTAATTGGTTCCACTCCCTGATGGTGGGGGAAAGAAGGAGTGGTACAGAACTGGATGGGTTACCCGCTCCTGGTGGTATAGAGAAAAACCATGACAGGAAAGAAAAAGGCCTGACACAAATAGGATGAAAAAAATTCAGCCTACACTATGTATCTGTGTTTCTTTTCGTATATGTTGCAAACATCTGTGAAATGGCACAGTTGCAATGTGGGGGTGCGCGGCATTCATATTGGGCCATTATCGGCGTCTTACCACCATGAGGGCTGACTTAAAAAAGACTTGTGAGGATTTCATAAGAATGCTACTAATTTAAGCTTTACAAAATGAAGGACTGGCTGATCCCAGCATGCTCTAACACTGAAATGGTCTGACTTCCACCTGCTGTCATATTTTGAAACTGACTCTTACTCAAACTGCTCGTGTTATTTTTCATTGTATGTTCTCTTGCATCCAGCTAAGTGATTCCATTTTCACTCATTTGAGGTCCTCAAGCATAAACTTGAGTATGTACCTTGATTTTGTTTGGTCATTACTTATTTTTGGTATTTTATTTAGAACTTTACAGGGCTTTCTTCTGCGTCCCTTTTCTACCTTCACTGGCCCCTTTAAGTGTCAGTGAGATTGTGATGCTACCCCCATGGTAGTTGAAAAACACCACAAAAGTGTAGGTGCTGTTACATGTAATATTCCATGGGTGGACTGCCGTGACCGCTGAAGACTGTGACAGCTGAAGATCGAGTTATCATCCAGGAGACATGATTCAACTCTGGTCAGGCATGAGTGAATGGTTCTGTTCAAAATACAGGAGTCAGTGATCTGTATTGCTGTCAGTGAAAGATTTAACACACACACACACACACACACACACACACACACACACACACACACACACACACACACACACTTATATATATATATATTTAAATATATATAATGTGTTGAACAATTACTTGTATTCCATCATTTAAGTCCCCTGAGGAAGACCAAAGAGGTTGAAATATTGGGAAAAATTCAACGTGATTGTTGTTTAGTTCTTTGTTTGGATGTTCATATAAATTTATATACATATATGTTTTGCTTGTTTTTTTTTTTCCAGTGTCATCCTCTTTATCCCATTTCACCTATTCTTTGCTCTCTTCTTCCATCCCCATCCTCATTAAGTAATTTTCATAGTGATTGAGAATTTGTTCACATGTATTTGTTTGTTTCTACATTATATATTTATTTCCATCAGTTGTTTGTTCTTGTCTGGCCCAAAGAAGACCGATAGGCATGTTGCTTACATATTGGGTTGTGTTCATCTGGCACTTCATTGTTTCAGCATTAATTTCCAGATATTGTACAGGTGTTGAAGTAGTGATGGTTATCTTAGGAACATAAGGATAATGAATGAGTGTGCTCAAAATGAAAGTGCAAGAAGGGATGACGAATGCTGGTGAATATTGAGCACTCAAAATTGGCTGTTCTCCAAAGGAACTACTGCTGTCACAAACAACGAGCAGCAAACATTTGCCCCATCTTTTTTTTTACACAGACACATGTAAAAATCTATCGCGAGAATGAAAAGCATCAATGGATGCTTACAATTGTCCTATCAAATTTCATCATGAGAGAAAGGAAACATTAGTTTTCTGTTTCTGAAAAGGTCATGTTCATGAAAGCCACACCAGGGTCACTGAAATAAGATTTTGCTCTCATCAAGGCTGGAAAGGGAGGGGTTGAAATGTGAACACTTACCTTAAATTACATTTACAGTGATTATTTGCCTAAAGATTGTCATGTCATATGTTTTAGTCATACGTGTTTAGGTCCACTTCTTATCCGGATTTCATTAAAAGTAGATGCTTCTTAATTACTTTTAATTAAAGTATATCTCAGATTGATTCGAAAGCATTATGTTGCCATGTATATATTGTTTTGACAAAAAAAAGAAGGAAATTTACAGGTTTTGGAGCACATGCACATGCACACACACACACACACACACACACACACACACACACACACACACACACACATAAGCCTACCCCACCACTTATCCCCCTTCCCCTTTCTTTTCCTATCCTCCATGTCAAGCACACTCTGTAACAAATCTGATGCAAGGCTCTTTGGGATTTGTTCACTGAAGCACACACATGAGTTGGTAAGATCTTGAAGGATTTTGTCAGTTCTGGTAATCTTCATAGATTCTGGTAAAAATTTGTTCTGGCACACATCTCAGTAATCGTTTGCTGTCTGCCTGTTCATTCAGAGGATTACATCATCACCCTTGAGCAGAAGAAGTCATGGAAGAGCGTGTCCCGTTACATCCGCCTGTACCTCAACTGGCATGCAGAGCCGTCCCAGCGCAGTGCCAAGCAGAGGACCAAAGTGCGCATGGCAGGCAGAGCACACACCCTGCACACCTCCAAGGAGTATGTGCCGCAGCTGGAAGTGGTGGAGCTCCCCCTGGAGGGCACAGTCACGGCTTTGGATGTGTGTGTAGCGTCACTGGCAACTTTGCCGTGGCCTTCGGCAGAGAGGTAACTCTAACTGTGTGGAAGGGAAACCTGCTTGAATTTGAGAGAGATTTCGATTGTTTTAGGTCTTCAGTCTTCTCTTGAGATTTTTTTTTCCAGGTAGACTGACTCATGGTTATTTATTTTTTTTTTTTTTCCATGTCTGAAAACAGTGTCTGTGACAGTACATGTTCCCCCAAACTCGGAGTGTGGCTGCCCACATGGTGGGGTAGTAAAAAAACAGTCACACACATAATGTTCTTATCTCCAGCTGATGCATTTGTACCACAGTGTTCAAGTGCTTCGGCTGTTCAGATGATCCCTGGAGTCTTTTAGACAGGGTATGACAACAACAACAACAACAGTACTTGTTGTATGTGCCCCATGGGAGTGAGTAAAATGATTTTGAATTAATAGAAACGAACTTGGTGTTGCTTAATTGTTTGGCAGGTTTAGAACTATTACTGTTGATTAATGCATTAACAGTTCTTCCATTGTATGATGTTCAGAATCTCACAGATTTCTCTTTTTCGTTAAATGTTGGGATAGAGTACCTACGTGAAGGTTGTACATGATGAAAACGCTATCAAGAAGTATCACCAGCTTGCAAAAACTTGCCACAGCCAGTTAAACAGTGCTTTAAATAGCCTTTACATGTTAAGAAATCAGTCAGCTAGTATTGATCTTTGATTAGATTTTGAAGCTCCAGCTAGTTTATAAGCACCTCCCTATCCCCAAGCATTTTCTCAATCTTCCTTTATAAGTTTCTGGCTCTCTTTCTGTCTTTCTGTCCCTGTCTCTGTCTTTCTGTCTGTGTCTCTCTTAATCTCCCTCATGTGTGTGTGTGTGTTGGGGGGGGGGGGGGGTGGCATGCGTGCATGAGTCTGTGAGTCACTAAGTTTGTGGTAACTTTACAAAAGCCATATAATCAGACTAAATTCAAAATGGCAGCCTTTTCTCCCTTCACGTTATGCTGTAATTTTCAGCACTGGATTTTTCTTGTATGTGTATCACAGTGTTTGATGCTTGGGAACTCAGCATTTTAATTTCATGGGTTACACTGAACCTTTTTAGAATGCTGTCAGTGATTGTTTGACCAGACACATTCAAACTGTTAGAACTTGTGTCCATGTATTGTTCTTTGAGGCTGACATTTTATTACTTCAGAATGTTTTTTTTTTCTGCTTTTTTTTGGTCATCCATGTACCTATCTCCTGCCTCAAAATGAATGTTTATTTGGAAAAAAAAAAAAAAAGAAGGATGCTGACAAACTTACAAAATAAAGTTAAACTCTTCCACTTTGGATATTTAGTGCTTAAAAAAAAAATGGTTACAACGCTTTACTGAAAATAAAATTTAAGTAATGCATGAATACATGTCATGAATTAATATGTGGGTAGTCTTAATATTTGAAATTGAAAAGAAATCTGGAGAATTTGAGCACAGAAAATGTTTTTGATTGCTGAAAGAGACCCTATCAGAAAAATTCCGAGGGTATGGCATTGAATGTAGACATTCAGTTTGAAGGAATTTGTTGGTTAGAGTTAAACTTTTTTGTATCAATAATACATGATCTGTCTTACCCATACTTTATTAGAAGCAGTCCCATTAAAGAAGAATGGGAACTGGTGTGTACACATTCATACTGTTCAGATGCAAATACACATGAATTTTCCAATAGCAGAAGCATGGACGTGTGGACACTACATCATACAGAAATGATTAAGTATTTTTTGTCCTCTATAATATTCATATATGCATGCACTGCAAGATGGTAAAGGTTGCATATTATATACCTCATACAGAAAAGATTAATGGCAGAACCAGTTGGCAAAATTTGTAGCATGTTCACTAGTATCACTCGGACAAGCAATGAAACTCTTTAAAACTTTCAGTTGATATATTTGAAAGCTTCTGCATTCTGTGTTAAAAAGAAATCTACTTGATGTTGAGGTAATAGAAAGAAAGAGACAATGCAAGTTGAAAAGAGAATCATTTTAACTCATCTCATCCTCTATTTCTTCTTCCTCACTTTCGCACACCCGTCACCTGTGTTTCTCCTCTACATCCACCCATACTTTATTTATTTGCATCGCAGGTGAAACTCTTTCATGTTGTGGACAAGACAGTGGCCAACACAGTGCGAACATATCAAGATGTGGAACCCTTCCTGGAGCTCTGCTGGAACTTCGAAGTGATCTCCCTTTCTCTGAGCGAAGAGTATCTTGTCTGCTGCTCTGTCAACCAAGTCCAGGCCATCACCATCACATACGCTGAGATTGAACAAGGGAGCCCTCGCTTGCTCCGCAGTGTGAGATCATCTCGGTCCTCGGAGCAAAGCAGCAGTCCGAGAGCAGAGGTCAGATAAAGTGTAGTAATATATGCATTATACAGTCTTCAGATAAAGTGTAGTAATAAATGCATTATACAGTCTTCAGATAAAGTGTGGTAATGAATGCATTGTACCGTCTTCAGATAAAGTGTAGTAATGAATGCATTATACAGTCTTCAGATAAGTGTAGTAATAAATGCATTATACAGTCTTCAGATAAAGTGTGGTAATGAATGCATTGTACCGTCTTCAGATAAAGTGTAGTAATGAATGCATTATACAGTCTTCAGATAAAGTGTAGTAATGAATGCATTATACAGTCTTCAGATAAAGTGTAGTAATGAATGCATTATACAGTCTTCAGATAAAGTGTAGTAATAAATGCATTATACAGTCTTCAGATAACGTGGTGTAATAAATGCATTATACAGTCTTCAGATAAAGTGTAGTAATGAATGCATTATAAGTCTTAAGAAAAAGTACAGTAATAAATGCATTATACAGTCTTCAGATAAAGTACAGTAATAAATGCATTATACAGTCTTCAGATAAGGTGTGGTATAAATGCATTGTACAGTCTTCAGATAAAGTGTGATAGTGAATGCATTGTACAGTCTAAAATAAAAGTGTGGTAATGAATGCATTGTACAGTCTGAAATTGATCATTTTTGTTTAAGGGAACATGAGACTTTCAGAATCTGATTGCTTTGTCAGATACAGTCAGTCATTGATTGTAAATTTTCTGCATTTGTTGTTTTTGCTCTTTTTTATCTGTGTCTGCACTTTGTGTGTGTGTGTGTGTGTGTGTGTGTGTGTGTGTGTGTGTGTGTGTGTGTGTGTGTGTGAGAGAGAGAGAGAGTGTGTGTGTGTCTGTGTGCACGTGTCTGTGTGCACGTGTGTGTGTGTGTGTGTGTGTGTGTGTAGTTTCATTTACCCTTGACTTGGCTTTGACAGATTTTTCATTCTGGCTTTAGTCTGCTTCACGATGTGATTTAGTCCCATTGTTTATTTCTGTTGTAGGATCTTTGTTTGCATATGTGTAAATGCTGATGATGGTTGTGTGTGTGTGTGTGTGTGTGTGTGTGTGTGTGTGTGTGTGTGTGTGTTTTCCCCATTTTTATTTTTAATTTTCAGTCAGCATCTCCTAAACAGGCAAAAGAAACCACAGCTCATCGTCTAATGTTCAGCTTAGATATTGAAAATGACTCGCCAGTTGCTGAGGTCAAAGGTCAATCTACACCTTCTCCGCCTGTGAGTGTGGATCGTTCTACAGCTCCCTCTGCTGGCACACAGTCATCCTTCACATTTGGTGTGGGTGCTCCCAGGTATGTAAGCTTGTCTGTGACGCATGTCATTAAAACTCCAGTGTCATGTTATGCCGGCTGAACTGCTTTGTGTTAGTATTGTGTTGTTTGGCAATGTATGCCAGTGTTCCATTTTGTTGTGGACTCTCTTACATGCACAGACACTCACATTCATGCATGCATACACGCATGCACATGTGCGCGTGCACACACACACACACACACACACACACACACACACACACACACATGCTTGTGCATGCTTACACACATATGCATCCACATGCATGTATGTAGGCTCCTCCTTCTATCCTCTCAAGCCCTTCCTGACCCCTCCCTCCCTTCCTACCACCCCTACCCCGCCCCTTTCACTTTCCTCTTTCTCATTTCATCCCCCCTTGCTGGTCTGATCTTTTCAGTGCAGTGCTCTTCTTCTTCATGAGATGGTTTTCACCACTGTGTTGAGTTACATTGCTTGCCATCACATGATATTAATTTTTTTTTGTGTTGTTTGTAATGTTCATATGGTGGTTATTACTTTTCTCATCGCTGATTTCCCTGTGGAAAACCCACTTTTGCTGACTTAGAACGTGACACTTCTCTTGAGGAAATAGTGAATGCGTCCATAACTGTTGGATAGAGGTAGTGATGCTGTTCACTTTGTGGATGTTCTGTTTTGAAATTCTCCCTCTTTAGGGAAGAGAAAAAGAGGTTTGCACAGCTGAAACAAAAGCGAGCTTGAAAGCTGTTTGCGAGGAGCCACTGCTGAAAACAAACTTAAATAAAACAAAAACAGCAAGAACAGTGGAAGCATTGTGCCTTTACTAAGGAAAAAAAAGAAACTGGGCTGACTGTTCACATTTAAAAAATGCAGTATGTGTATAAAGTGGGATCACTATAAATTGATATATGTATATCAAGAGCAATTACTCTTTAGTCCAGTCTAGTAAAGGAGGCATGGTTAGCTCCCATGTGGTCCTAATTCAATTTTATGAGGATCCTGATGTTTTTGGCGATGTTCCACGCCAAGAGGGAATTATGCTCTTGCTTGGACGGGTAAGTTTGTGAGAATGTGAACACGTCCTCAGTGTTTCTAAGTGCTCATGGGAAGTTGTCAGTGTTGTAAGTCCAGTGTCCACACAGCATGGTTTCCATGGAGAGATTCTTTTCCTAGGGTGAACAACTCTTTTGAATTGCTTCCTTTTTTTTCCTTGTTTCAGTTTTTTTATGTGTGTACGTATTAGTCAACTTTTCTTTCGGTTTTCCTCACGTTTTTGGTCCCTTATTTTGGTTACATTTTACTTTTCTCCTTTTTGGATCATCTCTTTAGGCTGTTTGTGTGTTCATATCAGTCAGCACTAAATTTTATTTCCTCCTTTTAGGCAGCTTGTGTGTACATATCAGTCAGCATTTTCTTTCCCCTCCTTGCTACAGCATTTTTTTTTTTCACTTTTTTGGTCCCCTCTTAAGGTTTTTATGTGCATATACCCGCTAATATCTTTTTTGTTTACATCACAACTTTGGTCCCCTCTTTAGTTTCTATGTGTGTGCATATTGGTCAACATTTTTTTTTTTTTTTTTTTTTTTTTTTTTTTTTTTTTTTTGCTGTCCCAACCTCTGCGCAACTTCAGAGGCAGTGCACCCACGCCGCTCATTCCGACATCCCATCCACAACCACGGCCCGGTCGGCCCCGCCGCAGCCCCGGCACTGGCAATCCACAGGGAGCGGTCAACGTCAAGTCGTCAAGAGGCACCCCACCGGAGGAGACACTGCACTGCTGCCGAGTCACTTCGGTGGTGTTCAGTGGCGCCTGTTCTGATCTAACATACGCAGGACACCACCTACTAAGCCCCCTACTGACGACAATAATTGCTTAGTCGCGGAGCCTGCGTGTGTGTGAGCTCCCTCCGGAGGGCGCCACCACGTCGTCCGTCCAACGACAGCCCCCATGGACCCGCCGATACCGGTGACCCCGATGGAACCAAACCAAGACCACAGACGTGGAGAGGACATCGAAACTGAGGTCACCATGAGAGAGCAGGGCATGAAGGGCCACAGACTTGAGACATCTTCTTTTAAATGCTGAACGATGAGAATGAGGATGATTAAGATGATGCTACAGATTTCCATTTCGGGTCTGAGACTACATGACAGGGCTGTACTCTACGCTTCCTTTCATAATATATCCCGGCGTCAACCAGGCCCGAGAGATACAGGCACCTGCAGTGTTGGTCAGGAAATTTGAGCAACACTCTCAGAAACGCATCCATTAAGTGGATGAAACTCGACTGTGTGGTCCCAGTCTTCCCAACTGAGCCCGTAGCAAACTCAACTCTGGGGGTAGGCCGGTCGGGGCAGAAAAACCCGTATGACTTCTGATGGGATTCGAACCCACGACCTCCCAGCCGGGAGTCCGCGATGCTAACCCGGCTGGTCAACATTTCTTTTTTTGTTTTGTCACTGTTCAGGCCCTGTCTTTAGATTTTATGCTAGAACACATCAGTCAAATTTCAGATGGGTATTATTTTGGTGCAGACTATAATAAGTATGTACCAGTGAGTAGATCTTGTCTATAGAAGATAATAGATTATGTTTGCTATTCAGTGGGGACAATGAATGAGTATATCTTCCTGTGCGAACTAGTCCACAGACGATTGGGAGCAAAGGTGACATCACTGGCTTGATTGAAGGAGAGAGGTTGGGAAGCATAGCTGGGAAGGTACTCCATGTTGAAAGCATGGTTTTGTGCATTATTTATCTGTATTAAATCCATTCACATGAAATTCCAAGAGAAAATGAACCCTGTTCTGTGACAACGGGTTAAGGTTTATATACATGAATTATGTGTTCAGAATATGGAGAATTGAAATTCTAGGAAAAATGGTAGCCCATTTTTTTTTTTCTATATAAGTGAATATTTACATTTTTCCTAACTATACACTGCCTTTGTGATGATGATGATGATGATAACGATTATGACTTCTGGCCTTTGTACAGACCAATTGTGGATGATGAGCACTATGAAGAGTGGTCTTTTGAGCCTGATGATAACATTGAGTACGATGGGAATGAAGCAACGAAAGCTCAGTCCAAAATCCTGTACCTCAGTAGTCTCCACCAGGGGTCTCCCCACCCCCAGAGAGGAGCAGCGCCGCCTGTGCTGAGGGATTTCAGAGGTAGGCTTTCATTGGTCTGGCTTTAGTGCAGAATGTGGCTGTTGACAGCTTTTGATTGCAGGGCACGGAGAGTAGGTAGGAGAATTTCCTTTCTTGCCAGGACATAATGTTGGCCTTTACCCAACTTGTACACAGACTGATTAGAAAGACAGAATTAAGGTAAGATCATGTTGCTTATAGCCCAGCCAACCACAAAGGGCCATATCAGGGCTGTCACCGAGTTGAAGTCAACTCACCGTTCACCATTCAGTCATTCATTCACACAACCTTTCAAAATACATCTTCTAAAAACACACCTGAAATTAACATCGACCAGTCAGATATGGAAGTATCATCAGTTTTTGTTGGCCAGAACACTTGGCTGGGAGATCTTCAAGGAATTTACAAGAAAACATCAGTTGTCTTGGTTTTGCTGACAAATTTTTGCATAGTCAGAGAGTGAGAGCAGTCCAGCTGCCTGATGCAGGTGATTACTTGTGTAGAAAATGTAGTGAATGCATTGATCTTTCCTCCTGCAAGAGCAATATTTTTCACACGTCTGTTGTGGTGAAATGCAAATTCAGCGCTATTTTGCAGATGTGGGATAATCATTGTGACAGCCAGAGATTTCCTTTTGCAAGCTACCATTTTAAGTTACTGTTAAAGAAGAAACGGTTCTATGCCGGCTGCACACCAGCCATTCGTATTTTACCCATTCATACCTTTTAAAGAGTGAAGAAGCTCCATGGTGCATTCCATGTCATGTGCCACTTACAATGAAACATATTCTTTTAGAGGGTTGGGACTGGCACGATGTGAGACACAAACATTTTACAGCAGAGTCCATGAAAATCGTGTTCAGAGACGTTCCGCTTGACGTGATTTTTTAGTTCTTGAAAGAGATTAACATTTTTCATAGGATCTGGGATTTTACAGTGGAAAGATTTTTAACAAACTTTCAGATGGGTTTTTTTTTTATATATTTTAAAGAATTGTGTGAATGAATGACTTGTGAGTTGATTTTAACGTGGTGACAGCCCTGATGTGGCCCTTTGTGGTCGGCTGGGCTATAAGCAACATTATCTTATCATACCTAATGATGTCAACATCTTAATTTATCTTCCAAGTGATTGACAGAGTCAGAAGAGATTGGCCAGTCAGTCTCATCGTAACTGTTGATGCATGTCAATGAATCTCTATGACACAAAGTTTGAGGATGGGGTGTGTGTAAGAGAGAGTTCACTGTGTTTGTGTGGTTAAATGAAGGTTGTGTGCATTGCATTTTCCTACTCTTCATCATTTATGACTTTACAGAATCCAAAATCATAGCTGAATGATAGGAAGGTGATTTTGTATGGGGGTAGGTATAAACTATGTAGTATGGGCAGGTAAGAAAAAAAGGATATCATGCCTCATTTGGCCATTTCAGAAACAAGTACCAAAAACACCACTTTTGATGCATATACCTCAAGCACTGGATGCATGTGCATCAGTCTATGACCAGCTGTGGAAAAGACCAAAGCTGTGATAAAGTACCGAACATACCGAACAGAAAGCTGGCTGTGGCAAACAAATCAGAAAACGCAAGATTGACCAAGAGGTTGGACAGCAGATCCTTGGCCTGTCTCTAATAAGCAAAGAAAAGAATGCTGCTGAACAATTAAAACAAAGAAAAGACACCGGTAAGAAATCAATGCAGCCAGACTTTGTGGAAATGATATGACAAACAGTAGCCATGTTACCACAAAGATGGAAAGGGACAAACTTTGGTTTGTGGATGATCTGCTTGTGGCATTCTTTGATTCTCCATAAATCATAGTGGCCATGATGATGTGAGTTTGTGAGGTATGCATGCACATCTGCACAGCATCACATATGTAGGAGTATAGCGTGTTCCATAAAATCCATAAGAATTTCATTTAGTTCCTGATTTTTACATTGCTCTTCATGGAAAGATTTGGAACATCTGTTCCTTTGGTAAGTTCATCACAGTGTCAGCAGTATGAGCAAGTCTGTAGGGACTGTGGTTAGATGAATGAGGTGGCATCCTTCAAAGGGAGAGGCACACTCATGCTGGCAGCCTGAGTTAGGAATTATTGCTGTTAGAAGGAGGCTTAATAGGTGGTGTCCTGCAAATACGTTGGCATCACTGAACACCACTGAAAATAGGTGGTGTCCTGCAAATACATTGGTGTCACTGAACTACTGAAGCGACTTGACAGCAGTGGGTGTGTCTCCTCTGGTGGGTTGCTTCATGACGACTTGGTAATCTTTACTC
The DNA here is from genome assembly GCA_016801955.1 of Conus betulinus. NCBI lineage: Eukaryota > Metazoa > Mollusca > Gastropoda > Neogastropoda > Conidae > Conus > Conus betulinus. The sequence goes on from JADBJO010008735.1 coordinate 55,949, forward strand.
CGTGTGAATTGCTGATTCTGGGGCTGTGACAAGAGAAAGCAGGATGTGGCTATGATCGAGAACTTGAACAGGGTTCATACAGGTCTTAAAAAGTCTGGAAATTTGATGTCCATTTTCCAGGTGCATGGCACTATGGCCTGGAATAGCCTGGGAATTGAAGTATCAAGCACAATTGCTTGATATTATGCATGGCTGCTTTAATTTTCAGCATCAGTTAGCATTTATAATGCCCAAAAAAAAAATTCTTCTGTGCCCTCAAACATGATATCTCATCTCTCGTGCGTTTGTGTTTATAACATCCATTTAAGACATTGCATTATAAACAAAGTCTTGAAAGTGGTATTGAAAATGCAGGTCTTGGCCTGGAAAAAGTCTCGAAAAGTCTGGAATTTTGAGTTTCCTTTCATGTATGAAACCTGTTGAAATGAGCGGCGTGGGAGCAGTACCACTTGAGTGAAATGGAGGATGAGGCAGCAAAGGAGTAAAAAAAAAAAAAAGAGAAGAATTATGATACTACTAATAGATAGAAAGAAGGAGAAAAGAAAGAAGATGATGATACTACTGATAGACAGGGAGAAGAAAAAAAAGAGAAGAATTATGATACTACTAATAGATAGAAAGAAGGAAAAAAGAAAGAAGAATGATGATACTACTGATAGACAGAGAGAAGGAAAAAAGAAGAAGAATGATGATACTACTGAGAGACAGAGAGAAGGAAAAAAGAAGAATAATGATGATACTACTGAGAGACAGAGATAGGAAAAAAGAAGAATGGTGATACTACTAATGAGCTGGTGTTTTGCAGGGGGTCCTGTGAAGTCATCATCAGGTGTGAGTGCAAAAACTGTCTTACACCTGAGCGACCTGGCCGAGCAAGATGATTGCTGTCTGTCTGTCTCCCTCATTCCTTCTTACGTGCCAGGTGTGTGTTTCTGTGTGTGTTGTTGGGGTATGGTGTGTCTGGGTGTGGGGGTATGGGCCTTTGTGGATTTTTCAGCACTGCCGGCCAGAGATTAAGTTGGTAATGAATTTGCTCCAGTGTGTGTGTGTGTGTGTTTGTGTGTGTGTATGCGTGTGTGTGTGTGTGTGTGTGTGTGTGTGTGTGTGTGTGTGTGTGTGTGTGTGTGTGTGTGTGTATGCGTGTGTGTGTGTGTGTGTGTGTGTGTGTGTGTGTGTGTGTGTGTGTGTGTACATGTGAATGTGTGCGTATGTGCTTGATGTGTGTTTGTGTGTGTGTGTGTGTGTGTGTGTGTGTGTGTGTGTGTGTGTGTGTGTGTATGTATGTGTGTGTGTGTGTGTGTGTATGTGTGTGTGTGTGTGTATGTGTGTGTGTGTGTGTGTGTGTGTTTGCATATGTTCACTGTGATATGACAACAATTTATCAGAAGTAAATATAAGATCTGAAGATTTCCTACAATATAGCAAATTACGAGCAAATATATGACAGAAATAAGAAAAAAGTAATAGAATGAAAAAAGTACTCGAACAACATGTCTGATAATCTTATGTGAATTAACCCTTTACCTACAAAAGGGTTTCTTTTTTTTAAGTAAACATTTTGTAACTACCATATTAACTTTCTACAGTGTTAAATGAACTTAAATTGAACTTTAGAAACCCAGGTACTTTAAAACAACACATTGTTTATAAAAGTGTATAGTAAATATGCTTTACACATTTTTAGCTATGACTGTTTGATTGGGTGTGTTTTTTAGCTCTGAAGAAAAATCATTGAGCTCTTGAATATTTTCCTTTTCAGTCATGCAGCATGATTTTCATTTTATTTTGTTTTTCTTGCTGAAGTATCAGTGAAATAATGAAAGTAATCAGATTGACCATGTACAAACTGTGCATGATTTCCAGGTGTTCTTATATACAGTTTTTGTTGACATCAATTGAAACATGTTTCTCATGGATAAAGTGTGTCTGCGGTTGAGTATGAACCAGAGGCAGATGTTAAAAGATGGGTAACATGTGAATTGAATCATCGTGTGAGGAGATGTATCATGTGAATCTCAGTCCTGATCGTTTTTTTTTCACAGTGCATCCCAGCATCAACTGGGCATTACGTGCCGATAAAGAAATTGACTAAGGGTTTGAAAGGAATGTTCATGAAGCGGATTTAAGTATGACGAGCCAGCCAGCCACACACACACACACACACACACACACACACACACACACACACACACACACACACACACACACACACACACACAAATGATGATAGTGGCGCAAACAATGTTTGGTAGGTACTCCAGGTCTGACCAGCACGCAGGGCTAATGCACAGGTCAGAGTCTGCAGAGTTGTATCCATGAGACCCTCATCTTAAATTTCTTCATCTTAGTCATTTATTCATTTGTCCATTTGCTCTAAATCCTGCGCAGTGTGATCGTAAAATCTAGCAGATGTGGTAAATCATATGCGGACTAATCTGCACCCATTGACATGTCATGGATGAAAATTGTGTGATGTTGCTGACAGACAAACATACTGACAGTGTGTGTGTGTGGAAACTTGAAGCTGAAACTTACGTGATGTTGCTGACAGACAAACATACTGACAGGTGTGTGTGTGGAAACTTGAAGCTGAAACTTGCGTGATGATGTTGCTGACAGACAAACATACTGACAGGTGTGTGTGTGGAAACTTGAAGCTGAAACTTGTGTGATATTGCTGACAGACAAACATACTGACAGGGTGTGTGTGGGGAATTTCACTGTGGGTTGATGGGAGGCAGGCCTGGGTTAGCCTAGGTGTTGAATGTCTGTGCTTTCAGAGCAGGCCCTGTACCCCCCGATGCCAGCCGGGTGGCCCAGCAGCAACCCTGTACACTCAGCAATGCAGCAGCAGCGCTGTTCTGTCTGTTGCTATGTCAGCAGTCGGAGGGGAGGTTACCTCTATCGCCTCAATCCGGGGTTTTCCTTGTCTCCACCTATCGATACACAGATGTTGCCTACAAGGTGGGAAAAGACTGCCGTAATGTCTGATTGATTAATTATAGTGTTAGTTTATGTTATGTTTGTCACAATATGAATTTTTTTATTATTGATTTATAGTTTATATACATGCATTTCTACATTTCTTTCGCATTTTCACACTGATCTACATGGCAGCAGATTGAAACAACATGACAGAACAAACAACAAAAAAAAATGATGATGATTTAAAAATCACAAAACACAAGAAAGGAGTCAATGGGATGTTTTATTTCATTTCATTTTCAAGCATATTTGGCATGACTGACTCTAATTACTGACAAATCTGAGCTGTATTTTTAGGAAAAATTTACTTATCACAGATGGCTTTTTTTTTTTTATGTTGCCTTAATCATAAAGCTTTGAAAATTCTGCAGGTACCATGGAATTTGATGTAATGCTAGTGAAAGTGTTGATAAACTACCTAAGTAAATGCTTCATTTCTTTTCTCTTTTGGGAGAGCAGCGTTGAGAGGGGGGTAGTGAAATGGAGATGTACCACGATGTTAATGTAAGCATGACATTTATGATTGATCGTAGTGAAGAGGGCAGTAAGTCACAGGGGCAGCCATAGGTGTACCATGTGTGATTCATGATACTCAGCAGAGCTGCCAAAAGCTACACTTTTTTGCATAGCGTGCTACAGTTTCATTTACAAAGCTACACTGGAACAGTTTATGATGAAATGCCACCTCAAAGAGCAAAAATTCAAAAGAAAAAGAAATCATTGTGAACTAAGCAAAGGCTTACTTGGACTCTAGACATTGTGTATCTTTAGACTGTAGACTTGTCAAAAAAATGGCCAGATTCAATAAGGAGAGGATGAAAGAGTAGAAGAAAACTCGCATAAGATTTCTGCGACTTTGCTGCATTATACATTAGTTTCGTTGTTGGTCATGTCAAAACCATGTGATAACAAGCGAGATTTCTATGTTCTTAGTCCAGCATCATGTCATATGTGAAGTGAAGTGCAGTTGAAAGTACTGTGGAGTCTGACTTGTCACATTTCATATGTGTGCCACTCTTGAATTTGGAACACTAGACTTCATGCTTTTGAGACTAGCAGATCCTTGGATGACACCTTGGATGGTTAAGGCACAGGTTTGAACGGAGGTGGGATATTTGTTACTCATCAAAATGAGAGATGCATTAAGTCACAGTGTTGGTTTCTCTCAGCATGCTTAGTAAAGCTGTTGACCATCTGAAAAAGAAAAAAGAAAGAAAGAATTGCAGTCATAAGTGCATAGTCCCAGACAAGTCACCTCCATTATGTATGGATGGCAAGACTGTGTTTGATCTCAAAAACACTTAGATTATAATGAACATTATATAGTCCTTTTTTTTTTTAAAGAAATCTTCTCAACATGTTTTACTAAACAGATAAATTCTCTTCGATCTCATTTTAATGATTTTTAAGGGATTTGTAAGTTCAGCTAATCTTTTGTACCCGTATCTTATCAAAAGGACACATGATTAATCCAAGAAGTAACAGTGATGCAGGCTGGACTACTGATCATGCACAGCCTGTGATGTGTTAGTCGGTGTTACAAGTTGTGGTTAACCATGAGATGTGGTGCTGTAGGTTGAAGCTGGACCTCACCTGCTACATGTTGTGACAAAGACAGGCCTGGAGACATACACGGCACGATGGGGAGCGGTGTTTTTGGCTGTCACAGAGGCTACAGAGGGAGAGGAAGAAGTGAGTGGGGGGTCACAGAATTTTTTGTCTGAAAATTTTTGGTTATAGCTAAAGCCTGTACTGACTTTTTTGCTTAAAGCCCTTAATACTTACTTGTTGTTTTCTGCACTAGATTACACCTCTTAGACTACACCTCTTAAAGGATTGCTTTCTTCTTGAACATTTTGATCTTTGGCTATACCAGATTTACCTCTCTGTAAAGACTCTCTCTTCCTTAAAAGACATGTTTGTATGGAACATTTTGGTCTTTGTCTACACCAGATTTATTTCACTGGAAAGAATTCCTTTAAAGGCTGGGTTGTTGTTTGTTTGTTTGTTTTTGAAATTTTGGAACATAGTGGCTTTATTTTGTTGTTGTAATCTACACCAGGTTTACCTCCCTGTAAAGATTCCCTTCCTGCAGAAGATGTTTTTGTCTGGAACATTTTGGTCTTTGTCTGGACCAAATTTACCTCCCATTAGAGATTCATTCCATTCAAAGACTCACTTTTCGAGACTTTGGGGATGAGGAGGTGATTGATGGGGAGGAGGTTCCCCTGTGTATGGTGATGTGATGAGTGTTCTGTGTTGTGCTGTATTTTGTTATATCATGTTATGATTAGTGACATTATATTGATGATGTTAATGTTGCATCTGATTGCTCTGTTGCCAATGTGCTTACTTGTCAAAATAGATTTTTTTTCCCTTGAAGAATTTTGCCAGTGGCACCTCTTGTCATTAAAAACTTTTGTTTTGTTTCTGAAAATGCATGATATGCTTCCAGAAGTATAGTGGTTAGAGTTGTTGTAAACAGCTCCCAGAACTATACTGGTTGGAATTTCTTACAACTTTCAGAACTATACTGGTTGGAATTTCTTACAACTTTCAGAACTATACTGGTTGGAATTTCTTACACAACTTTCAGAACAACTCAGAAGAATGCTGTTTGGAATTCCAAACAACTCATAGAACTAGGCTAGTTGGGATTGTATACTGCTCCCAAAATTGTGCTGACAAGGTTTGTATACTTGTTGCAGAACTACTCTTGTTTGGGTGTTTTTGGTGTTGAGGAGTTGGGTATAGTAAAGTGTGTTTGCGTAGGTGCAGGGGTCGGCTGGATAATATAAACTTCCTGAATTGGTGTGTTAGTGGGTACAGTGAAGTTGAAGTAATGCCGGTCCTGCACGTTGTACCTGGGGTTCCGTCAACCCTTGAGGTCATAGTGTCTGGAACCGTTAAACGCCAAATAAACCAACGCCACCAGGCCAAGCGGGGTCCACAATTATGTTGCAGAAGAAATGTATGCTCTATTTTGATAATAGAATGTGGACCTGGTGTGTTAAAAAGTGTTTCTCCAAAACCAGTTGCGAAGGCGGAACAAAATGTCTAACAAAGTAATCTGTGTTTGAGGACAAGTAGTGGAAACTCTATGTATTAACTTAGCAATTCAGCAAAAGAAAACCAAAACAAAACAAAGACTAAAATCCTGCATACAAAGTCCTTAAAGAAGCTCGGAAACAAAATTGGGGTCTTAGGGTAATAATGCAAGAGTTATTTTATGTTGAGTGTGGGTCAAGTCTTGAAACACTTACGAAAAGGATTGGACAAAAAGGGTGCGGAAACCGGGACGGGCACTCCAGCTTAGACATACTGTTGTTGGTGCAAAATCGAGAACACGTGCGTGAAAATTTGGTGCCACTGCATCTCTCATGGCACAAGTACATTGTGGGCGAAAAAAAACTGTCTGAGGCGCGCAAGATGGATGCTCATAGAGGTAAGCCGTGAGTTGATGGATAATTAAATTTAAAGGATGTGAATATGAGAGGTTTATTCAGGTCTTAGATGAAAGTTACATCTGATGAATGATAGGGCGAGTGATACCGATTTAAATGATCATGTTTGGTGGGAATAAGGTTCAGAGCATTCATCAGGAAAGTGACAATGCTGTTTGAACAAAAGTCTGCAAATGGGTCTTTGGCCCTTCTTCCACGGTTCGTCATTGGTGAGCCATCAGTTTTTGGATATCCGTTCCGCGAGTCTGTGGGGCGTTTGCCCAAATTGACGGTGGGAGAAGGGGGAGTCCTTGTGGGGGCACCCCCCCCCGTGTATATCAGAGCGTAGGTGGTCTTATAAAAAGGGGGGGCTGTCATTGTGGACGGAAACATGTGGTTGTGGCCCGCTTAGGGCAAGTATGAGCCTCACTCGCTGCTGGCTCCTAAGACATGAAGGCAAGGCAGTGTTGTCATCGGTATTGGGGGTGGTGTCCGCTGCATAAGTATGGGATCAGACAGGCGCGGACAACCTGAACATCGAAGACGGCAAAGGAAAGTAGGTGTTGGCCAGGCAGTGCATCTCTCCTCTTAATGGGAGGGGGGGTTGCCAAAACTCTTTACGGACTTATGCAATGTGTCCGCGTGTACTCCGGGTGTGTAATAAATTGGGCTTGTACCTAGGCTGGTGGCAAGGAGGCGGATGGGGGGGGAAGGCTGGGCTGGGATGACAAATGGGCTAGGCTGGAATTGGACGGGGATGTGGCTGTGTTCTATGTAATGTGGGTGTCCAGAATGAGGCAGAACGTTGAGCAATTCCATGGGGCAGTAGACAACACGTAAATAGTGTGGTGGGACAAACAATAACTGAAAAAGACAAACAGTCAACAAACAAGAAAGGTACTGGGATGGCTTTAGTTCAACTGAAGCATGAAGATGTGGGGGGGTTTTTTTGTGGGTAAAGCTTGCGCACGCGGCACACCGACCCATAGCACAAACACAACACGGACAGGGAAACACACAACGAACACAGGGGAAACGAAACAAACAACAAACTCTCCAGGGGGGAAAAAGGGGGGGGAACAACATCCAGCACTCACAATGCAGGCAGCCACGCACAGCACACACACACACCACAAACACACAACCAGGCACTGAAAATGTGTACAGTGGAGAAGGCGGCATGCGTTGCACAAGTGACCACCTCGGTCTGGCACAGTGGTGTATAAGATGTCACAACATGGATCTGGTCTAGGGTATGGGTGCGGGGGGGGGGTCCCTGGGTCCGACATCGAGCAGTGTAGTGGTGTGTCCTTTATGTGTTTCTGATGTTGTCAGCACAGGAAGAAGCTCGCTTCCGAAATAAAGATTTATTCGCGTTGGCAGTGTGAGGTTTTCATAAGTATAGAAGACTGTGAACCATACGGCGGGCAAGTTTACACACTCTTAAAATTGGAGTTCTCAGCGAGTGTTTGGCTCAGATTTTCCTGGCCACACTAAAGCAGGTCCTGTATCTCTCTGGCCTTGTTGCAACCAGATATATGAAAGTAGTGGTTGAGTATAGCCCTGTCAACGCAGTCTCCGACAAAAGCTTAACTCCATGGCAACATCTTCATCATCTTCTCTTCATGGATCAAAAAGGCCCATGAAAAAAAGAGAATCCTCAGAAAAAGTATAACACTTCATGATGCCCTTGTGTCATGGAGACCGCAATTGTTAATTAATTTCCCGGTCATCCACCTTCTGTGTGCTTGGTTGGTTTGTGTGCTACAAGTCACCGAGTTTTGGTGTGAGGTCCATGTGGGGACAAATCGTTTGTGGGACAGGACATTGGCGGCCGTCCCGTCGTGGTGGGGGGGAATGCTACACTGCGATGCTTGTGCCGCAACTAATCAATTACTGTCAATATCTGATGGTCTTTAGCAGGTGGCATCATGTGTACAACTGGAGTTAGGTAACCAGGCAGAAGAACCAGCACATTGAGAACCAGCAAAGTGACGTGCAGGCAGTCAGTGCCAAATGCACAATCTTTTAATGGGGGGGGGTTGCTTTTATGACCTCTCCGGCCGGACGTGGGAAAACGATCAGCCGGCATGGTGATTGGCCGTATGTGGGGAGGGAGGGTTTTTTTTTGGGGGGTTGTTTGCCGAGAGCTGGGCCAGAAGCGAGAGCAAGATCTGGGGACTTGTGTTGGGATGGGAGACATGGGATGTGGAGCTGGACGGGCTGGGGTGAGAGGTGGCCGTTTGAAGGTGGCACAGTAAATGGAATAGGCGTCCAGTGGGAAAAGAAAAGAAAAGAAACAGCTCCCAAATTGAGTCTGTAGTGTGGAGTAGGTTCACGGCACAGAGGGTGGATTGTCTTCAGGTGAGCCTGTGGATGTTTATGCTGTAGTAAATAGTGAAGGACGCAAAAGTCTGGAGTGTTATACTAGTGTGCCGTGATTGAAAGAGCCGGAATTTGTAGGATTGCAAATGCTGGAGTAAATATGAAGGACCAAATCAGGATGTACTGGTACTGATACCAGGATTTGTGGCAAGACATACTGTAACCATGGAGGACACAGGAAAAGAATGTGGTCCAGACAGGGGGCGAGAAGTCGGCAAACAAACAAAGAAGAAAAAGCATGACCCTACCGGCTTGACAGAGCTGTTACTTGTAAAAAGGGTGTTCTGCTTACATGGAAGTCTAGGTGAGTGAGGAGGAAAGAAGGTGTGGGGCGCGTTTTGTGCCTATGACGAACAATCAAAAGATTATATCTAAAGCAATGGGAAGCTTAGCAGGATTCACTAGCTAGCAAAAAATTAGATGGTGAAACTGTGACTGTACAATGTAGAGGGTGTTGTGGTACGATGAGGTGCGTATGCATGAAGTGTAAGAAAAATTCAGTAGCAGGGTAAGGGACAGGGTAGCGTTGGAAAATCTGTTGAAGGGTTTAAATAAACTTAGGTGTGAGCATGATAGGGTAGTGGGTGCTCACGTGTGAGCGATCTGAAGACAGGTACAGGGGGGAGGTCGTATTTAAAGAGATAACATGGGTTGGCTGTTATGGGCATGTGTGGGTAAGTGAGGAGGGCTGTGAGAGTTGGGTGTCCAGCTGAGATAGCAACTGAAGATGGAGGACAAACTATGTATTTGATAAGTAGTGATAGAGAGAGACAGTAAGAGAGAGAGAGGAGGAGGAGAAAAAGAAAAAAAAGGACATAAAAAAGTGTGTTCTGGTTCAGCGATAAGACTCTACAGTGGAACCGTGTAAATGTGCTGCAGTAGCTGGTGTCAGTGGGCTGATCTTAAATAAGGACAATGGGTGTTTGTGGTGGGTGTGTGTAGCGTGGATGTGTGTGTGTGTTTGGTGGGTGGGTGTTAAGAGTGTGTGAAATGTGTGTGTAAGTGTGTATGTGATGTGAAAAAATAAGGAGGAGGTAGAGGAGATAATGTTTGGTGTGTGTAGTGTGTGTATTGTGGGGTGTTTTTAGTGTGTGGTGGGTGTGCGTGTTAATATGGTGTGTTGAAGTGGGGTGCGAGTTTGGTAAGAATGGGCAAACGGTGTAAGCTGAGTGACATGTCTCGATGGGTCGTTGGGCTGTGGGCAAACTAAAGAATGTATTAAACCAGAGACTAATTGTAACGGTGTGATATCTATGTGGTGCAGAAACCGAAGTCGCGGTGGTGTTTGTGTGGGTTATAACAAACAAAACAGTTAAAGAACAGAAAATACGGAGGATAAAAAACCAATGAATGTGTTTTGTGGGGTCAAGGGGAAACGTGGAAGAGGTGGGTCACAAACTGATATACCATTTGTTTGGTTAGTGAACGATCTTGTTTATAATTTCAAATTCAAGATTGTTCAAAAAGGCTATACAAAAAAATTGTGTGCCCTGCTTTTGGAAGACGTGCTGAAGTTCAAGGAGGAAGAGGACGAAAAAGAATGAAATGAATTCTTCATTCTTTATGAGTTCTGGTCATGTGTAAGGGATGTGGTGGTTGGTAAAACCATCGGATTGTCTTGAGTCTGAGTGTTATGTGGTAAGGGCTATAATGAGTTGTGGAGACGATTTTCAGGGTTAAATAAGAGTACTAACTTTGTTATCAAGCATTTAGGGTGACGAGGCGTATAATGAACCATGGATAAGTGGCTTATAATTCTGAAGAATCAAAGTTGGACCAAAGTACAAAACAGGTGGGTGTGTTATAGAAACATTAAAGTCTGATGGGGGTCTGGCAAGAGTGCACATATAATTTATATCATCAACCACTGAAGAATAAGATCAATCTGTTAATAAATAAGCAAATACCAACGCAGACTTCCAGCGATATACTTGAAAAAATGACATATCTGTGTATGTAGATGAAGTACTAATTGCTGGACAAGACTTGTGATCAAGAAGTTTCCTACACGATATGAGTTAGTGTAGCTTTAATAACTCCATCATTATAAGGGAGATAATGAAGAGTGATTTTCATACTCAACACAACTTAATGTACAGATGACCATACATGGAGTAGGTTCAAAAACGTCAACGAGGACTGCCTTGAAGTGTGTCAGTGGTGAGTTTGGGCGGTCGTATCCCGGAATCCGGGAGTCCTTGCCAAGTCCTGATCGTGCACACCTGCTGGCAGGAGGCTCACCGTTCTCCTGCGCTGGAGCGTGCGACGTCTCCTGACCCCTGACACCTCACTGGAAGACCTCTGAACTTAGGAATCGTGGCGCTCTTGCTTGGGTCTTGGGCGACTTTGATGTTCTTGGTGTGCGGTTCTCTTGGTGTGAATGGAGGTATTAAAAATGTAGATGGTATCCTGTTTAATTTTGTTGTGTTGGTTTTGCTGTTTCCATCTGTCCGCACCTCTCATGACATTAGTCCCGATAGGGGGGTCATACTCATGGCACTGTGGTGTCAACCCAGTACACTAGAGCTCCCAGGTAGTCCATGGTCATTTTTGTAGTGTGCCAGGGGGGGAAGGGAGGCAAGCCGACACATACACAAGAAACACCCAGGTAGGTCCCATTCATAAATTTATTCCAGGTTGTCGCCTGACACAATAACACCAGGTTTAAATTAAATATGTGCCGTTCACAGGCCAGCGAGTGGCCGTCGCAGCGTTGAGGCCGTCAGTGTCAAGTTATATCAAGGCAGACTTGCCAGAGTAAAGACGCGTGCAGTGGGCGAGCTAGTGGGCCACTGTGGTGACCGGGGGGGGAGGAGTGTAGACGACTGACGGTGTCGGCTAAGTAGTACTGTGGTGGGTACCATAGTAGACTCTGCGGGGTGCGGCTAGGCTGGTATCACGTGTGGTGACGGGGCAAAGGGTAGGGACGCTAAAAGTGCGGTGCGGCTGAATGCATGTGGTGACCAAATTGGAGCGCTGTCAAAGAGTTGCGTCTGAGTCCCACATGTGGTGACGGTGGGCAGAGAGTGGATGCTGGCAGGTGCGGGCGTGAGGGTCAGCGTGGTGGTGACCAGGGTAGAAGCCGCTGTGCGGTGGTGGGCTGAAGTCAAACGTGGTTACGCCCCCGGGAAGAGGAATACGAGTGTTTATGGGGGGGGGGTAGGGAGAGGGTGGACGCTGGACGGTTGGGGGCAGCGGTGAGTCACATTGTGGTGAAAACTGCAGAGTGGACGCGTGCGGAAGAAATAAATGAACGACTGTAGTCACTTTGTGACCAAATTAAGGGATGGTGACCACAGGGTTTTGATGCGGCGAGATAATGGGGTCAGTGACACGACCGACTACCTGCCCACGGGCCCCCCTAACACAAACCCCGACCTTTTTTAGATGTGTCATAAGTAGGGAATGCCAAATGGACAAATGCGGGAGCTGTGCTCGCCCGGTTCGAGGGGTTCAGGGGCCCTGTTCATGGCCAATGATAGCTGTGCCTGCGAGGTCAGCTGGTCAGGTGGGTGATATTCAATGGATCGTGTGACAATGCAGCACCCAAACGGCGCGTGAAGGGTTGTGATGTAACTAGGACGGTTGGAAAACGAAAACGGTGATGACCTCGGCACACCAAGAACATGGCAGCAGGGATACACAAATAAAGGAGGGTGTTGGGAACGTTGTTGTTGTGTGCCGTGGGGGGTTGTTCAGAGTGATAAGTAGCCTGGGGTTGAAGGGATGAGATGGCGGGTGGGAGGGGTGGTGTATTGGCCTGGGTCAGAGGCTTGTGTATGCCGTTGTTAGTACACTTGGGCTGCGCGAGTTCATTGTACATCCCTGCAGTCAAACCAAGCCTGAAGTTTTGTAGGCACAAACTGGCTGTTGTTGGATATGTGGGGAAGCAGCTCACGAGGGGAGGGTTTTGATATAATAGCATTTGGATGGGCATGAAGGACAAATTGACTGTGTGGTGGGTATAGTCTGGGGCCTCTTTGATGCATGCCACAGCATGCGACATTCCACAATTCAAATGGAGGAGGGCACAGACGGCACCTGTTAAAAATTCCACAAAGGTGAATAGTCATCTACAATTTTGACAGCATAACAACACTAGGGTAGCAAGGGTGGTTATGTAGAAGACGTGATGAGGTTAATCTGAATTTTTTTGGATGTGGATGACTTAACTGTTTGACATTTCTCAGTGGTCAATACCTTGCCCTGTAACTGTTCCACTGTCGACACTTTAGTTAGCATTCATTGTGATAGTGAAAGTAGCAAGGTATCGTATAAAAATGTTGACACTCGTAAATTAGAAAGCCAACAGAACCAGCACCAAAGGAAAAACTCATTCAGTAATAGGACAGAGTGCATGCAAAAATTCAGACTACACGGCAATGTTTAGTCCGCCATGAAGGATTATTATCATGCTTTCTTAGAAAAAAAAAAAACCAAAAGAATATATAGGAACGTCAGTTTTGGGCAGCCAACGATTGTTAGATAGGAGGGGAAAAGGTCCGATCCCTCTGAATGGGGTGCCGTGATCAGTTTTGGGGCTGGGAGGGGAGAGCCGTCACATTCATTGTACAGTTTTCAGCAGGGTTTCAAAGCTTGGAGGTCATTCAGATGCGAGAATGCAAGAAAGGATCATGCGACGTCCGGCTAAGAACAGATGTGGATAATTTTAGTCCCAAACGACAAATGTATGTGGGATGAGCGCAACTGGGAAAGACGGGCATTTGAGTATAATGTTCTAAGGCACACCTCCAACTGAAGACTTGCATCTCCAATTGAATAACTTATATAGAGTGGGGTTCTAGCGAAAAAATAAAAAACACATATATTTTTATATGAAGTATTTTTGGTTTGCTTGTTTACAATGCTGAAAAACCAGTCATGTGATGGCTGTGTGGTTAGCGTGTCGGCTTTTTGGGCAGAATGCATGGGGATAGATAAAATTGCTTAGTTCAGTTCCCCGAGATAGAAGTATTTATTTGTAGTGAGAGGGTTATGTCTATCAGCCCTGTCTGACTCCTAAATCCTAAACTCGACCCAGACTGAGTTGAGGGGACTGGTAAGGCCACACGTTGAGTTTATATTGGTTCTTTTCTTTCGTATTATTTTTTTTGTTAATTATTTTTTTTTATTTTGGCTGTTCCAAAGACCGGTCTGTGCCTAGGCTCAGAGAAAACGGAGTGGAGGGGCAGCGACAGCACGGGGGGGAAACAACCCACAGGGAGCCGGTCATGGGGGAGAATCCACGAGAAGGCCGGGGGGGGGGGGGCCTTCCACAGCCAGGCGGAGCCGGGTCGGGGGGGTGGACGGCACACCAAGCCGGTCCGGGGGGGGGGGGGGGGGGCCTGGGGTTCAGTGCCGTCCATCCCACAGTGCGAGCTCGTGTCAAGGGGGGGGGTCGGGGTGGCAGATGAAGGGGGCAACTCGGCACCAGAGGGACACTGTGCACTTGCTAATCCGAGAGTCCCTTCGGTGTATTTTCATGGTGCACCTGTTCTGATCTAACTATGCATAGCCACCACTAAAAAATACTAAGGTACCGCTACTGTACAAAGGGACAATGAAGTGGTGAGTTGTGGAGGGGAGCCGGCGTGAAGTGAGCTCGTCCCGTCCGTAGGCGCCACCGGAAAAATCTTCCATGGGACCACCAACATCAAAACCCAGGACATTGCCGATATATCAAGTAGACCCCGTACAGAACCAACAAGACAACAGCAAATGGTGGAGAGGACATCTAACTATGGTGTGTCACGCATGAGATCAGGGCATGAAAGGGTCCCGACAGAATTTTCAGACATTTTTTTTTAAAGTGCTGATAACGATGATGAAGTGAGGATTGATTAGATGATTGCTAACCTACGGATTTCATTTCAAGTCTGAGACTACATGACCGGGCAATAGTACGCTACGCGTGCGTTTCGATAATAATATCCCCCGCGCGTCACTAGGACCTGAGAGAATACAGGCAGCGGGCTGCAGTGTTGGTCAAGAAATTTGATACAACACTGTGTAGAAAGAACGCATCCATTAAGTGATGAAACACTACGCTGTATGTGGTTCAGTCTCCCAACACTGTATATCACGCAGCAATCATTCAACTCTGGGTAGGAGCCAGGATCAAGGGGGGCAGAAAAAGAAAAGACCGCACTGGAGTGCTGATGTGGCTTCGAATCCACTGCCCTCCCGCCGGGAGTCCGTGCCGCTGAACGATGCAGGGGGGTCGAGTTTTGGCATACATGCTGACAATTTTAGATGTATACCTGGGTCTTACATGTTGCATCAAGAGAACACTGGGCAGGGCCGTGGGGGAAATGGGGGAAATGTTTGTGTTGGGGGGTGGGTTTGGGGGGGGGGGGGGGGGGGGGCTGGTTGAGCGCTAAAAGGGTATTATGAAGGGAGCACGTACTGCAGCCCTGTCATGTAGTTCTCTTGTGCCCAGACCTTGGAATTTCATAGCATGTCATCTTGTCTTGTAATTCTAGCCTCCTCACGAAATCGGGTGTTTTAAAAATAAAATCAAAAATGTACTTAATGGCCCTGCGGCGTGTCCTGCTGTTATGGTGAAGACCTCAGTCTCAGTGTCTCTCGCCATGTCTTTGCCCGTTTGTAGATTTCCATGTCAGAGATCCTTGTTATTGGGCAAGAGGGGGGGAAGGTTCAGGGATGGGATGCAATGGGTTGGCGGTGCCCTGTGGAAGGGACTGATGGGGTGGTGCACGATATAGAGTCAAATGTACTGTGCAGACAGGAAGCATTTCATGTTGTTCCGTAACGGGGTGCTACAAAGTCAGTGTATCTAAGCTTGCCATAATAGCATGGTATACACAGAAAAAAAACAGCTAGCATCACTTGAACACAACAGCACATAGTGTGAGACTGACCAGCATGTGCAGCAGCGAAAAAAAATGGATGTTTGTGCACGATCTTGTGTACAGTCGTGCTCAAAGACTGGTTTTATTTACTGCATAAGGCCCGCCATGCCTGACATTCTGTAGGCTTCCCATATGGTCCAACAGATTGTACCTTAAAATCATGGGGTGTGTCAGACGCTCCAAAGTGCCTTGTAGGCTGAAAATTGTTACATTTTTTTGTCTGTGTACAACATGGTGTTTTAGCATTGGGCTTGCGAACGGCTGTTGGACGCTGTTAATGTTATGTATGTTTTAAGAGAAAACAACAAATAAGACAGTTTTATAACAAATATTGTGCTGTATTGATGAATGACGTTGATTCAGTTTTATTAGCACAGTCTGATTTGAAGTCTGCAGGTTGTGTGGTCTTGAACGCAACAGAGAATGAAGATTCAAAGCAATACTTCGCATCTCAAGAGAAGAAAATAGCCATATATGAAGAAGGGAAATAAAATGTCATCGACATGCTTTTCTATCATGACTATACTGACAGTGAAAGATCATGATGGTTGATGATGACAACAACAGCGATGATGATGATGATGATGATGATAATGATGACTGTTGTTAGGCCTCGTCAGGATGACTGGCACTTGTGCCTGCCATACTACAGGAAGTCAGGAATGAGCGTGGCTGATGTGATCCGACAGGCCATACAGCATCGTCAACACTCTAAAGGCACACTGCAGTCTTCCCTTTAGCATGGACACCTATTCTCTGTTGCTTTTTTTTTTTCCACCCTCCATCTGTGTGTGTGTGTGTGTGTGTGTGTGTGTGTGTGTATGTGTGTGTGTGTGTGTGTGTGTGTGTGTTTTTAATGAGAAAGCATGTTTTTTCATCTGTATATTTTTGTCTGCACTGCAAGTCTGTTGAGAATTCTGTGCCAGGCTTGTGCTGAAGGTAAAGAGCTATGATGAAGCTATGGGTCTTCTCTGAAAACTCTCCTGCTTTCCTGTTCAAGCTTAAAAAGATAAAGAATTGTTGTCACTGTGCCGTAGCCGTAGCTTTTTTTTTCACATTGCATATATCTTTTACCTTTATTACTTTATGTACGTGAATACTTTCGTTAACTGCTTGAAATGTTGTGCTATATAGGCACTCTTCACTAGTACTAGTAGTGATTGTGTGTTTATTGTAGCATTTTGCCTTATGTATGAAATATTGTACATACATGTACATTAGTGTGGGTTTGGAATTCTGAGTTATTGTATCTCTTATACTGTGCCCTTTCGCTCTCTTGTTTGCATGTTTAGTGAGGAATGTGCTACGAAATCATTGTAAACCCTTCAGTAGTTTTGAAAGGAACGGCAGCAGTGTATGTTATTTGTATTGATTGAAAGTAGTCTGTGATTTTTGTTTGCTTCAGATGCACATATGTGTGGAGGTTATCAGTGGATACTGCGTGCTGTTCCCACCATCTGCACTGTTGAGAGTTCTCTTCCTCTCCCTTCCCCTCCCCTCCTCAGACAGTTTTCCCCTTTCCTTCCCTCCCTTCAGCTGCTCTGCCTCTTTCAAGCTCTTGTTATACAGAATGATCTGTCACTGTTCTAGAGTTTTTCGTGATCTTTTCTTTTTTGATAGTACTAGTTAATCCTTTCAGCTCTGACATAATGACTGGTTGTGTAACCTGAGCCAGGATGGTTGGTGGTTGAGTGGGAAGAGAGAGGGGCTGCCTTACTAACCCTGCGATTCAAAGCAGGGTGTGTGATACAAGATAGCCTCAGAGACCATCCTGTACTTACTATCTGTATAGGCAGTAAGGGCTCAGTGTGCTACATTTGCACTGAAATTAACACCCAACCTCTGGTCAAGTGCAGGCAAACCATGATGCATTCATGGGCAGAGAGAGTTAATTCTGGAACAGCATGTAAAAGGTCACACAGCTACAGAAATAGAATTTTTCTGTAACCTATTAAACTTTTATTGCATTAGAATAATCAGTGATGCATACCTCTTTGACATAAGGGGCCCAATAGAGATCCTTCACACTGCTTCTTCAATACTTCTTATTCAGACAGGCTGTAATTATATTGCATTTGAAATACAGTGCAAATAAAACTTGACTGGTTCATAGATAGATGTTCTGCAACGTTGTAAATTTTACATGGCTTTTGTAATCAGACTTTTAAAGTAAGTTGTTAAGATCATCTAATATGAATTATCTACAATTTTTTTCCTCATTCTGAAGTTACTTTTAGCTCATTGTGTGGGGTAGAAAAAAAGAAAAAGAACCCCAAACGTGAGAAGAAAAAGTCACCAGATCATTTGAAATTCATTTACCCAAAGCAGCCCATGGTATGATAAGGAACTAACTTCAACATGGTCTCCCCTCTGCTTAACATTTACGCACAGAATAAGATGTGAATGAGGTAGACTCGAACCAAGACTGATATCTGATCTGGTTGGGCACAGGCAGCTGTGTGCATTTGCGTGTGCCTGACCTCTGGGCTGGAGTGGAAAGAGTTAAAAAGTCAACTTTCCATTGTTTTTCAGCAAACCGCAATGTATAAGAGTCCCCCTTTCCATTGTTTTTCAGCAAACCGCATTGTATAAAGATTCCACTTTCCATTGTTTTTTTCAGCAAACCTCAGTGTATAGAGAGTCCACTTTCCATTGTTTTTCAGCAAACCTCAGTGTATAAAGAGAGTCCACTTTCCATTGTTTTTCAGCAAACCTCAGTGTATAAAGAGTCCACTTTTCATTGTTTTTCAGCAAACCTTAATATATAAAGAGTCCACTTTTTTCATTGTTTTTCAGCAAACCTCAGTGTATAAAGAGTTGACTTTCCGTTGTTTTTCAGCAAACCTCAGTGTATAAAGAGTCCACTTTCCGTTGTTTTTCAGCAAACCTCAGTGTATAAAGAGTCCACTTTCCGTTGTTTTTCAGCAAACCTCAGTGTATAAAGAGTCCACTTTCCGTTGTTTTTTCAGCAAACCTCAGTGTGTATAAAGAGTCCACTTTCCGTTGTTTTTCAGCAAACCTCAGTGTATAAAGAGTCCACTTTCCGTTTGTTTTCAGCAAACCTTAGTGTATAAAGAGTCCACTTTCCATTGTTTTTCAGCAAACCTCAGTGTATAAAGAGTCCACTTTCCATTGTTTTTCAGCAAACTTTAGTGTATAAAGAGTCCACTTTCCATTGTTTTTCAGCAAACTTTAGTGTATAAAGAGTCCACTTTCCATTGTTTTTTCAGCAAACCTCAGTGTATAAAGAGTCCACTTTCCATTGTTTTTCAGCAAACCTTAGTGTATAAAGAGTCCACTTTCCATTGTTTTTCAGCAAACCTCAGTGTATAAAGAGTCCACTTTCCATTGTTTTTCAGCAAACCTCAGTGGTATAAAGAGTCCACTTTCCATTGTTTTTCAGCAAACCTCAGTGTATAAAGAGTCCACTTTCCGTTGTTTTTCAGCAAACCTCAGTGTATAAAGAGTCCACTTTCCGTTGTTTTTTCAGCAAACCTCAGTGTATAAAGAGTCCACTTTCCGTTGTTTTTCAGCAAACCTCAGTGTATAAAGAGTCCACTTTCCATTGTTTTTCAGCAAACCTCAGTGCATAAAGAGTCCACTTTCCGTTGTTTTTCAGCAAACCTCAGTGCATAAAGAGTCCACTTTCCATTGTTTTTCAGCAAACCTCAGTGCATAAAGAGTCCACTTTCCATTGTTTTTCAGCAAACCTCAGTGTATAAAGAGTCCACTTTCCATTGTTTTTCAGCAAACCTCAGTGTATAAAGAGTCCACTTTCCATTGTTTTTTCAGCAAACCTCAGTGTATGTGTATGGACGAGGACTGATGCAGTACCTGGACTGGGCGCTGTTTGACCCTGATGTCTCCGTCGCTTTGAAAGAGGTCAGCTCTTTTGTGTGTGTGTGTGTGTGTGTGTGTGTGTGTGTGTGTGTGTGTGTGTGTGTGTGTGTGTGTGTGTGTGTGTGTGTGTGTGTGTTGTCTGCATAATTCAGGAAAGGAAGGGATATTTTGAATGCTTACAAGACATATTTGTAAAAACATTCACTCGTCTCTCTTGTATTATATATTAAATCAGGGTATTTTACAATCCGTTTTCTGTGTGTACTTCTATTTTGGCTTGCATATAACATACTTAAAAGAAAGATTGTCATGATGCTCTAATTGAAGCATTGGGTGAGTTTCAGTTTTTCTTTTTTCTTGCTTGCTATTTCGTTTTACTTTTGTTTCCATGTTATGTCAGTGGCTTGGCTCCCGTGGTGCTGAGTTTGGTTTCCCCATATGCATCCACATCCATGATTATGCTTCTACAGCCTCCACAATGCCCATTACCGTTAGGATGTCATGAGGCCACCCACCTAAGGAGACACTGCAACTGCAATGCTACCACGTCCCTTCAGTGTTATTCATAGCCACTACTTTGTTAAAGGACAACAGGGATTGCTTTGATACAGATCCATTGCTGTCATAGCTGTTTACTGACAGTCTGCTTGAACTTGCTGCGTAGCTGCCAAATCTCCAGAATTTTTCTTCAAATTTCCTATTGGGAAAGTATTCCTGAAATCCTGGATTTTTTTTTTTACTCATTCAGAACTTCAAGATTTTTGTTTTGAAAGTATGGGGTCTGGGATTCATTTTTTTGGACAGGTGTAATAAGGTATTGCAGAATATTGCAGATGCTTTGTGAATCCAACAATCATACATTGAGGAAAATGCATTTTCTTTTGTGCGCCAAACGTTCCCCAGCTTGTTGCGGTAGGTGGTTAAAAATGTCTTCAGTTAAAAGCCAAACTGCTCAATCATCAGCCCACCCCCAGCTCCCTATAGGTGGCTTTGCTCTGTTGCTGACATTGACGACTTTGACCTGCACACACCACAGTCTGACATTGACGACCTTGACCTGCGCACACCACAGTCTAACATTGACGACCTTGACCTGCGCACACCACAGTCTGACTTTGGCGACTTTGACCTGCGCACACCACAATCTGACATTGACGACTTTGACCTGTGCACACCACAATCTGACATTAAAGACTTTGACCTGCGCACCCCACAGTCATGGATGTGGAGGGGACATGGAAACTGAAGTCATCATGAGAGCAGGGCCGAAAGGGACACTAGACTTTGAAATTTTTTTGGTGAATGATTACCACTGAGGATGGTGAAGTAGATGCTGTAAAGTTTCATTTTTGTCTTACATGACAGGGCTGTACTCTACTATTCTTTTTTGAATAAACCTTGGTGTCAGCCAAGCCTGAGCATCAAAGACACTTGCACGGTTGGTCAGGAAATTAGAGTAACAGTCATCAAAGACACATTCATTTATTCAGTGAAAGTAAACTGTATGGTTCCCTCCTTCTCACATGAGCTCAGAACACACACTCAGTCATCTGAGAAGGAACTGACCAGGACTAAAAAAAAATCCACAAATGTAGCCTCTGATGGGACTGGAACCCACATAGTTGTAGCTGGCTACCTGTGATGCTGTTTCATCATGAACTTTGTTGTTTTGTAGCTGGCAACCTGTGATGCTGTTTCATCATGAACTTTGTTGTAGCTGGCTACCTGTGAAGTTGTTTCATCATGAACTTTGTTGTAGCTGGCTACCTGTGATGCTGTTTCATCATGAACTTTGTTGTAGCTGGCTACCTGTGATGCTGTTTCATCATGAACTTTGTTGTAGCTGGCAACCTGTGAAGTTGTTTTTCATCATCATGAACTTTGTTGTAGCTGGCTACCTGTGATGCTGTTTTCATCATGAACTTTGTTGTAGCTGGCTACCTGTGAAGTTGTTTCATCATGAACTTTTTGTGTAGCTGGCTACCTGTGATGCTGTATGTCCATGCCATTTTTTTTTTACATTGCTCGTTTTTAATCCTGGCTGATGCGGCACTGTGGACTTGCTCTTCTTTCATAGAGTCAAGGATGGTGGGTGACATATCAGTGTGTTCTGTGAGTTTAAAGTTAAAGGTGATGAGTGTTGTAGTGAAAGGGATTGTAGCTGATGAGCTGGAGAGTGTTAAAAAAAAGTGCAGCTCATCTAAATGCAGTTAACTTGGTATTGTCTGGCATTTCTGTTTCTGCTCCCTTTGTGATTTTTGAGTATGGTGTGTGTGTGTGTGTGTGTGTGTGTGTGTTTCAGGAGATGAGTAACACAGCGCTGCAGATCTACACACAGACAGCCCCTGACTCCCTGCCTTCACTCATTCTGTTGTCATCACTTAAGGGTTACAGTCCTGGTGTGTGTGTGTGTGTGTGTGTGTGTGTGTGTGTGTGTGTGTGTGTGTGTGTGTGTGTGTGTGTGCGTGCGTGCTGGCATGCATGTGCATGCGTGCATGCGCGTGTGTATGTGTGTGTGTGCGTGTATGTGTGTGAATATGTGTCCTTGAATGTGTGTATGTGTGCATATGAATGTGTGTATGCATGAATGTATGAGTATGTGTTAATGTGCGTGTGTGCATATGTGTGTGCATGCATGCATGCGTATGCGTGTGTTTATGTGATTAGCTCATATTATGTCAGCTTGAACAGCTACTCTAATAAAGTAATGCTTCAAGTTGGTCAGAGATTTTGTATTTTTTGTCAGCAACAAAACATTGTAATTAGTGTGATAAATTCTTTTGTTTTGTAATTTACACACACACACACACACACACACACTGAGTCTAAATTGTAGATCTGACTTATCCTGCAATGCTTTTCAGTTAAAAAAGGATGCACTGATTTCATGATCAAACTGGGAAGGTAACAAGATTCAGACAGATTTTGTTTCGTGACTACAGAATTAGGCTGGATCAGTGAATGTTCTGGTAACTTGAATATGAATTTCTAAATAAGCATCATCTCAATCTACTTGAACATTTGTCATTAACAACAAGACTGATAGTCAAACTTACTACATTCAGCTGAGTTCAGTCCACATAGCCTTTCTGAGGCAAGTGGCTCTTTGTTCAACCAATGTGTACAACATCAGCTGTTTCTTTCAAGCTCTCAAGCTTTTAGACGGAAAATTGGAAATTTTGAAAAGGCTGTAAACCAATAGCATTCAACAAAACCTTTGAACAAAGAATTTTCATCAATGGATCATGTTTGAATGTTTGACTAATATTTTTGGCCTTCACATTGTGGTGTGGAAAATCTTGCATCACAGCACTCATGATTGGCAGTAGTGAGTATTGCTGTGGTGGACCATTTGCATTGAAAAGATGCAAGGTGTACCACACAGGTGTACCATGAGAAAAAATTATCCAGTCACAGAATGGGTCTTTTCTCTTGATCATCTGGCTTTCAAGAACCATCTTTTAGGGCAGGGAACCAGGACACACTAGGAGGGGCAGACAGAGAAAGAGGTTGGGGGGGGGGGGGGGCAGCCGTCAGGAATGGACAGGCCAGATCCATGGCGATTTCCAGAGAGCTGCTGAGGACAGATAGGGTGGAGGAGGATTGTCAGTCAAGTGGTGTGCCCCAACAACCCTAGGGTTAAGAGACCGATGATGATGATGTATGTGTTTATACATGACCATTTGTGTGTGTTTGCACACTGCTGTTGATGTGAGTTTTTTTTTTTTTTTTTTTTTTTTTTTTTTTTTGCATGTGAACATCCTTGATTATATGGATAGTTTGTGTACATGCAGTGTCACACAGAAGTGTAAGTAATGGTTGTAAAGATACATTCATGTGTCTTAGAGTGTGTTTCTTCACAGACCTAGCACTGCAGTTGCTGTCTGACCTTGCTACGCTTAAAGAGTCGCGTGGAGAGCAATCGAGGCAAGTATGAACATTCATTTACCAGTGTCATTCTTGTCTTTATTGTTTATATCATCATGAGGAAAAAAAAAAGAAAATGATCACATTCCATACTCTTTCAGGATTTTCTATCAAAGTGGCCTTAGTTTCGATGAACGCTTCACCACCATTCCTGTCACATGTTTGTTTCAAGGTCTTCACAGTCTGCATGTTCATAGAGGCTTGGATGTGTATGGAGCCCATGATACTTGCCTGAATGTATATCTGGGTTATGGGGACTTTATAGATATACATGATTGCCAGCCACCATGATCTTCAGATAGAGTATTTGAATATGTCTGGATTATGGGGACTTTATAGATATACATGATTGCCAACCACCGTGATCTTCAGATAGAGTATTTGAATATGTCTAGATTATGGGGACTTTATAGACATACATGACTGCCAACCAGCATGACCTTCAGATAGAGTATCTGAATATGTCTGGATTATGGGGACTTTATAGATATACATGACTGCCAACCAGCATGATCTTCAGATAGAGTATTTGAATATGTCTGGATTATGGGGACTTTATAGATATACATGACTGCCAACCACCGTGATCTTCAGATAGAGTATTTGAATATATCTGATTATGGGGACTTTATAGGTATACATGACTGCCAACCAGCATGATCTTCAGATAGAGTATTTCAATGTATCTGATTATGGGGAACTTTATAGGTATACACGATTGCCAACCAGCATCATCTTCAGATAGAGTATTGAATATGTCTGGATTATGGGGACTTTATAGGTATACATGACTGCCAGCTAGCATGATCGTCAGATGGAGAATTTGAAAACAATGAAAACCTCGTCAGTTCAAATTTCAGGCACCCATAATGTTGTAGGGAGTATAGGAGTGATCTGTAATTCAGAGGTCATGCCCACCTTGTTTGATTTTCTGACTAGCAGTTACTGATACCAGTAGGAGGCATGGCACTGGGTTTCTTACATATGTTCGATAAAAAAAGATAAATGCTGTGGAAACATTACACGAGTTGCTGGTACAAAGGGGGCCTTCTCTTATAAGTGGCCTGAAGGCAGCTTGACATTAAAGGTTCCCCATGGATTTTTGGCAGCTTTGAGACAGAATAAAACTAGCTGTGATTGTATGGTAGGTGGACAGAATGACTTTTCCTGGGGAAACAGGATATACAGAGTATAAAAAAGGGCAAAGAAAAGAAAAGGCAAAACGTGCTAATGAAGTCGCATTCACTAACAAGCACAAAGAAAAGGGAGATAACAGAATCTGTGTCACAGCATAGTTTGGAAGCTGAGAGTTGTGTGAGCAATGCTGTGTGGTGTCACAGCTTAGTTTGGAAGCTGAGAGTTGTGTGAGCAATGCTGTGTGGTGTCACAGCTTAGTTTGGAAGCTGAGAGTTGTGTGAGCAATGCTGTGTGGTGTCACAGCTTAGTTTGGAAGCTGAGAGTTGTGTGAGCAATGCTGTGTGGTGTCACAGCATAGTTTGGAAGCTGAGAGTTGTGTGAGCAATGCTGTGTGGTGTCACAGCTTAGTTTGGAAGAAGAGAGTTGTGTAAGCAATGCTGTGTGGTGTCACAGCTTAGTTTGGAAGCTGAGAGTTGTGTGAGCAATGCTGTGTGGTGTCACAGCATAGTTTGGAAGAAGAGAGTTGTGTGAGCAATGCTGTGTGGTGTCACAGCATAGTTTGGAAGCTGAGAGTTGTGTGAGCAATGCTGTGTGGTGTCACAGCTTAGTTTGGAAGAAGAGAGTTGTGTGAGCAATGCTGTGTGGTGTCACAGCTTAGTTTGGAAGAAGAGAGTTGTGTAAGCAATGCTGTGTGGTGTCACAGCTTAGTTTGGAAGCTGAGAGTTGCGAAAGCAATGCTGTGTGGTGTCACAGCATAGTTTGGAAGCTGAGAGTTGTGTAAGCAATGCTTTGTGGTGTCACAGCACTCTGGACCAGCTGGCCCGAGTTCAGGTTCAGCTACTCCTGTGTGATTCTGGCTCTGCTGAGATGGAGTTGTCCTCTCTTGACAAGGTGAGCATGAGCTTGCCTTTCCTTGCCTTGTTTTTTTTCTCTTGTGCTACTTCAATACTACTGTTAAAAGTCTGAGTTTCTGTGTCTATATTGGGCTATGAAATTGTGTATTTTGCAGTTTGTAACATATTTGTTGTGAGGAACACACATGCACATGCGTGAGTGTGCGCACACAGACACACACACACACACACACACACACACACACACACACACACGCACTCACACACACACACACAAGCACACACACTATTATTATTTATTTTATCTAGGCCTAATTGCATTATACATGCCTACATACACCCAAAATCAACACCAACTGTTCGCATGCACACACCCAGAACATTACATGCACACACACACATAACACTTACATACTGTCTAAGATTACTGTTAGGTGGATAGACGTTGAAGAAAGAACGAAGACACACACACACACACACACACACACACACACACACACACACACACACACACACACACACACACACACACTCTCCAGCATGTTGACATTGGTGGTACACATATTCCAGGCTGTCAGTATTGCTTGTGTGTAGTGTTTCATCTCTTTGTGGTGTTCAGGGAGAGCTGCTGGAGTTCTGTGCCAAGCATCCTCAGCTGATTCACAGAGAGGCTTCCCAGTTTACCCCACTGGGTCAGGTAGGAGAGAATCCAGTTTCAGAGTCACTGGGCACTGCAAATCCTTCATCCCATCCTTCCATGTCAGACTGCGCTTTTGAAAGGGGCATTGCAAGAACAGACTATAGAAAATGAATCTGAGTCAGGTTTTGACTTCTTTTTTTTTTGCATGTAGCTCATGGACATTTGACCTTAAGACACAAGAAAGTATACATTTTGTGAAAAATGATGTATTTTGTAAACCTGTATAAAGACAAGATGTATGCTAGAACAAAGGTATTCTTTTTTAAATACTGCTGTTCAGGTAGTTGCTTTTTATCAATCCACTTGGGCCAGAAACAGCTTCATGCATTTTACAGCATTCTTTACTAACAAAGATGTCATTCATACACTTCCAGCATAATTACTATGAATTAAAATGTATATTTCCATCATCAGTCATTGTCAAAATTATTGAGGATCTTTTTCTGTCAAAGTTCAAAAGAAATGGAGCAAGAGTTAAAATGTGAACATGCCACAAAAAAAAACACACCAGTTTTTAGAAAGCTGCCCAAACTGATCAGCACAAACAAAGTGCCATGCCTCACACACACACACACACACACACACACACACACACACACACACACACACACACACACAGAAACATACATGGATACATACATATACACAGACAGATAAAAAGATATAGATAGGTATAGATATAGATATTAGTATACATACACACAGACAGATAAAAAGATATAGGTAGACAGGTATAGATATAAATATTAGTATGAATATGGTTTATTGTGGTGGTCTTGATATCATTGTGCAATGCAATGCAGGCAGTTTGTTATCAATTTGTTCAGTAGTAGTCATCACTGAGAGCAGATTCGGCAGGACCACCCGAAAATGCCCCCCGCTGATGACAGATTCGGCAGGACCACCTGAAAAATGCCCCCTGCTGATGACAGATACAGCAGGACCACATGAAAATGCCCCCTGCTGATGACAGATTTGGCAGGACCACCTGAAAATGCCCTCTGCTGATGACAGATTTGGCAGGACCACCTGAAAATGCCCTCTGCTGTGATGACAGATTCGGCAGGACCATCTGAAAATGCCCCCCACTGATGACAGATTTGGCAGGCACAGTCAATTGATTAAAAACTTTTTTTGTTGATGGTTCTAAACAGTTTTGACTTGTTCCCTTAACAAAGACTCTTTATCTGAACATTTTTCTATCATTCTGATCTAGATGTACCTCCCAGTTAGACAGTCTGGTCACAAACAGCCCAGTTTTTACTGATTTCTGGAGCAACTTATTATGGAGACATTTCTCTGTGGTCTTGACACATTGTCGCTGTCCATGTTTCAGCTGATGAGGTGTCACACACCACGAACACTGTTACAACTGCTGGCTGACATTGTGGGGCAAGGGGACATGACTCTGGATACCTGTCTGCTTTTGCTGGAGGTAGTTATGGTTCTTTTGTAACGCAGCATCAGGGTCTGTTACTGTTTGCTAGCAGGGTTGACTAGCACTTTTGCTGATAAAGATAGGCTGGTGTGTTGATATGTGTATCATCCTTCTAACCAGTGATGGTACTGCTGTTGCTTTACTGATATTGCTATGATTGTGTGTGTTGCTGCTGCTGTGGAACTTTTGGGGCAGAGATAATGTGCAATGTTTGCTGTGAAGAAATAAATCACAGTCTGATAAAATGTCAACTTTATGGACTTATAAAGTGGGCCTGTGTGGGGTGCACTGTAATCATTGTGAATGAAGTTATTCATTTGTCTCCAATAACAAAGATAAAGTGTGTATAGTGGGGCTAATATCTTTGTTTATGTGTGTGTTACAGAAGAAACTGTTTGTTTATGTGTGTGTTACAGAAGAACTGTGATGTTGAAAGATATAAAAACAATCAGATCAGGGAGTTTTTGGAAGTGCTGCTGAGTGGTGAGTGTCCTTCTGTCTGTCTGTATGTTCTCATCATATAGCGAGACATTATTTTGTTTGTTTCAGTCTACCATCTACCTGTCTGATTGTATGTGTGACTGTGTATGTGTGTGTACATGTAATTAGCCAAATCATCCTGTTTGTGTGTGTACATGTAATTAGCCAGATCATCCCGTAACCTTCTTCAGATGTCATAGCCCATAGATCTGGAACTTTTCTCTTTTTTTTTCTGTGTTTTTTTTTTTTTTCTTCTTGTATCTTGATAGACCCGTCTGAGCAGAGTGAATTGTGTTGATATGAATACCAAACCTAACTCTTAAATAAATGTGAGAGAAAAATACTAATCAGGATGCCCACTAAGTGTCACAGATCTGGTTAAGCCATACAACTACTACTCTGCTCAAATTTGAGTGTAAAAAAGAACTAAAATGGTCATTTAACTAAAAACCTAAAGTTTTTACATACATTTTTTCCCACTAAATTCTAACTATTTATCTTCTATCATTGGAAAAAAATTGGGGGGGGGGGGGGGGGGGGGGGGGGGGGGGGGGGGGGGATGTAAAGTTCTAGAGGATGAAACATCAAGGGAGGCAAAAGCTGTTCTCTGCAAAGTCTGACCAGAGTGAGTTCCCCACAGTGAGGAGAGGTCCCGGCTGGTCAACATTTGTGAAACATTATTATTCTGAATTGAATGTTTTCAGCAAAGGTATTATTTTTCCAGCCAGTCTTATATTCATAATTTTGTTCAAAGCTAAAGAACTAGTTTTGTAGACCTTCATGACCCTGGATCTCCAGCTAGTGGACAGAGGTTGATCTTTCCTTAAAGGTGGAAGATGACTGACAAGAAAACTTGGAAGAATGAGATTTTCCTTTCATCTCTGTGTGCACCGCCTGATCATTGTGGAATGCACATTGTGTCCATTCTTAAACCAGAGCTTGACTGTCAAAGGGGTTCTTTTGTTTGTTTGTTTTCTGAACATCTTTTTGTTTGTTTGTCATGGAAATCTGGTTAGCTGCATGGAATTTGTACGTTGCCTCGCACCAGCACGGTGAGTGGGATGACTGTGCTGAGCTTTGAGGTCTTTGCAGGTCAGTTCTCCCCCCTTTCCTGTCAAACCTGCAGGAATAGGACAGCTGTGATGTGTCCAGACAAGAATGAATTGAAGATGAACATTCAGTGAAC
Source organism: Conus betulinus (assembly GCA_016801955.1). Lineage (NCBI taxonomy): Eukaryota > Metazoa > Mollusca > Gastropoda > Neogastropoda > Conidae > Conus > Conus betulinus. Next base: position 85,196 of record JADBJO010008735.1, read on the forward strand.
TCACGTCCATGTAAATGGCTGGATGTTGGGCATATTTCATGAGAGATGATGTGGAAATAGATGTGGCACCTGAAGCAGATCCCACAATTGTCCTTTGCAGAATATCATGCAGTCAGCAGGGCTGGTGCTGGGCGCGTCCATTCCTAGGTGGATTCAGGTGGATTCTGCTGATGAGAGAGATGGCAGGGCACAGATATAGAGGACTGAGCATGGGATTGAACAGCTAATTAAACCGGCCAATACAGGGGAGGGTAAGAAGTAGACTATCAGGAAGGAACAAATAACAAAACCAGCCAATACAGGGGAGGTAAGGAAGTAGGCTATCAGGAAGGAACAAATAACAAAACCTGCCAATACAGGGGAGGTAAGGAAGTAGGCTATCAAAAAGGAATGAATAACAAAAACCAGTCAATACAGGGGAGGGGGGGAAGGTGGGGGGGGGGGGGGATAAGGAAGTAGGGCTATCAGAAAGGAACAACTAACAAAACCAGCCAATACAGGGGAGGTAAGGAAGTAGGCTATCAGGAAGGAACAAATGACAAACCAGCCAATACAGGGGGAGGTAAGGAAGTAAGCTATCAGAAAGGAACAACTAACAAAACCAGCCAATACAGGGGGAGGAAGGAAGTAGGCTATCAGAAAGGAACAACTAACAAAACGAGCCAGTACAGGGGAGGTAAGGAAGTAGGCTATCAGAAAGGAACAACTAACAAAACCAGCCAATACAGGGGAGGTAAGGAAGTAGGCTATCAAAAGGGAATGAATGAATAACAAAAACCAGCCAATACAGGGGAGGGGGGGGGGGGGGGGGGATAAGGAAGTAGGCTATCAGAAAGGAACAACTAACAAAACCAGCCAATACAGGGGAGGTAAGGAAGTAGGCTATCAGGAAGGAACAAATGACAAAACCAGCCAATACAGGGGAGGTAAGGAAGTAAGCTATCAGAAAGGAACAACTAACAAAACCAGCCAATACAGGGGAGGTAAGGAGGTAGGCTATCAGGAAGGAACAACTAACAAAACCAGCCAATACAGGGGAGGTAAGGAAGTAAGCTATCAGAAAGGAACAACTAACAAAACCAGCCAGTACAGGGGAGGTAAGGAAGTAGGCTATCAAAAAGGAAACTGGGCCTGGTTGAATTTTGCTGGACAGGACAATTGTCTCTCTTGATTTATTTTCATAAAGTTTGTTTGCTAAACAGGTCAGAGAAACATGATCTATATTAACACATTGTTGATATAAATGTTAATAGTATAGCTGTTAGTTTGTCTGTTGCAGATGCGAAAAGAAAGCTGTGGTTTGAAGAGGCAGCTGTAAGTGTGTTATCTTTCATTTTACCCGTGTTTTGGTGGTGTGTGTATGTGTGTGTGTGTGTGTGTGTGTGTGTGGTACACAGTGTGGTTATAAATATTTGTATATAATATTAGATCTGATTATGAGCTTGTTCTTTTTATTCTTTAGTTAGTGACCATTTGTATTTCTGGAACATTCTTCACAAATGGCTGGTTGATTGGTTGATAGATATCTGATGGGCACAAAGTTGAACTCGGTTAGATATCCAGAAATGAGACATGCTTATTATTCTGCGATTGTCAGAAAGGAAATGTCATATTAATCAGGGCTGAGACCGATTATAAAGTTTCTTTATAGGCACTGCTAGTGTGACCAATCCTGTAAGAGAGGATTTTTCTCTGTGTCCAAATTCAGACCCTGCTGTGTGAAATCTACGTCCAGCGCCTGCTGCTTGGTGTTGAAAGTCAGCCTCCCAAACAGAAACGCTCAGCTCCACCCAAATTCCACATGGTACGTTCTTCATAGTCGCAACGACTTCTCCTTGTATATTTTCTTTCTTGTATGTAACTAAGAACACTAAACAACTCTTAGCATTCAGTTTGATAAACCAAAGTTTTCATAGGAGGGTGGAGGTGGGGGGGGGGGGGGGGATCGGGAATGAGAAGTTAAATTAGAAACAAACCTGAAATACTGATGTTTGGAGGTCAGTCTAGTATGAGGAAAGAAAGGTATGTTCTCAGAAAAAAAGAGATTGAAAAGGAGGAAGTTTTTCATCAGAAGGGGAGATTTCGTTGTGTTTCTTAGAATTAATTAGGAATTTTTGAGGAGTTAGGACTTTTTTCAGGACATGAGTGGATATTGTAACTGAATATGTTTTGTTGTCGGCCGATCATTTATAAAATGGCTGTGTTATAGAATTTGAAACTGTGTAGAAAAAAATGTTTAAAAAACCTTCAGATTTCTTCATTGTTTTATCTGCATTTACCAGGTACCAGCAAACTGGAATAAATTAGAATTCTGCTCTCAGAATCATTTTAATAAATCTTGATGAGATTGAGTAAAGCTTGTATTGGGTACCATGTAGATTATTGTATTTTGACTAAGCTGCTTTGTCATTGTCACGAAGGGAGTGTGTTACAGCTATAATATATACAATAATACTCTATATTATTCTTCTGGTTAAATGAAAAATTTTTTTTTTTCTCCTTATTGCTATCCAAAGAGCCATTAAGCATTAACCACCATTTCTGTGGCTTATATGTAGTGTCCTGTCAAAAAAAGAAAGCAGCAGCACTTTAAGTCAACAGTTTATTATGATTGGTGATGATGAAAGTGAGGAGCGGCAACAGGAAAAAAATAGGATGGAGGAAATAACAGAGTTACCATGAACACTGTCATCGGGAAAATATTTTGTAAATGATTTTGAATATGTTTAAGTGTAGTTTCACTGATATCAGATAAGAAACAATTTGAACATGGGAGCTTTATTAATGTTAGATTTGTTGTCAAACCTCTTCAGCCTTCGGGCAGTGGACACTTTGCTGTTCGCTTCTCCTGGCTGGATCACATGCCTCCAGTGACCTCCCCTGCCAGTCTGAGCAGCCAATGCCAGCGAGTGTCCATGGTAGCACCAGGGGTGTTTGGACAGCGAGCGAGCGGTGGAGCTGCACCTGCCCAATCTGGGCGTAGCACAGGGGGCAGGACAGGGGAGAGAGAGGAGTCGTGTGTACCTGTGCCTTTTGTCTGCAGGACTTGTTGAAACTACAGGTACAGTGATGAGGATGCTTGTTTTGTGATGTCTGTGTGTGTGGTGTGTGTGTGTGTGTGTGTGTGTGTGTGTGCGTGTGTGTGTGTGTGTGTGTGTGTGTGTGTGTGTGTGTGTGTGGTGTGTGTGTGGTATGTGTGTGTGTGTGTGTGTGTGTGTGTGTGTGTGTGTGTGTGTGTGTGAAAATAAAGAGGAAAAAGAAAGCTAAACTGTCATGAAATTACAATATGTTTTTCACAACTTAAGGGACAGTGTACATTTTGAAATTATGTATAAAACATACATGGTCTGTTTAGGGTCATTTTTCTTTCCAGATAGAATTGTGAAATGAGAAAAAAATGCACTTTGTTAATTTTTTTTTTGTCTACAAAACAGTTTATCTGGTTATCAGCTTGAAATCGTTGTTAAGAAGAGGAGTTTCATTTTTTTTTTTCCAGTACTTGATACTAATGAAACTCCATTGATGTATTTGTTCAATTTCTTTCCTCCATTTCTGAATAAAAATTGAACACCGCATGTTCCAGATGAACGTTCATTCATGAACACTGATGGTTCCACTTCCATGTTCACCACAGTAACTTAAAACTTTCAACGTGCAACATTATGTTATACGACACTGTACAAGATCATGTATAGTGTGCTGAAATTTTCCAGTCGTTGAGTATGATTTGTCTTTGTCATTGCCCTCTGTGCGTGAATGGCCTGTGTCTGAAACTTGAGGTTGACCTCAGTGTTGGAAAACTTCCGACATGTTTCAGGCTGTTCTATGCAGCAAGCACACAAGCCCTGACCTGCGTGTTCATGTGCTGGGTGCCATGGGGGACAGGGAGGACATGGTGGGCAGGGACTCGGTGTGGATGCTCTGCAGTCACAAGGACCACAGCACAGAGGTGACGGAGTTGGCTGTGGACAGGTACCCTCACATCGTGGGCCGCCTGGCCGCCACTCTCTACGGAAGTGACCTGCAGAAGGTGAGGGTCATTTGTTGAACTGGACCATAAACAGATGACCTTCGGCAAGCATTGTGTGAAGGGAAAATAGTACTTGATGATGCACTATTTGTTGTTGATCATCATACACATGTTTGTAGGTGGGCTTGCTTGTGCATGAATTGAAGTCATGATACTTACGTAGCATAAACATATATGTATACTCACATGCACATCCACATACATGCTTATGTGCATGCATACTTAATTGTGACATACCCCTGATGTTGTTTTTGTGGCCAGTTGGGCTTTAAACAACATGTACTCAAGCAGTCACCAACACACACACTTTCTTTTCGTGGTCAGTCGGGTTTTAAACAGCATGTACTCGTACAGTCAAACACACAGATACACACACACACTCACACACACACACACACACACACACACTCTCTCTCTCTCTCTCTCTCTCTCTCACAAACATACACACACACACACACACACACACACACACACTCTCTCTCTCTCTCTCTCTCTCTCTCTCTCTCACACACACACAAACACACACACACACACACACACACACACACACACACACATACACATACACATCCCTCCCTCCACTCCGCCATATAATGTCTATGTGAAAAGGAAAAGTCAGCACTCGTGCATACAGACACACAGATTTGTATCCATTTGGAAAAAGTCGGTGTTTGTCACAAGACGGCAGAATTATAAAGTGTTTTGCAGACTTCAGTAATAGATGTTTTTAAGGTGCCTGTAAATGCACACAAGTTTAAGGTACAATACCTTACTAAAAAAAAAAAAAAAGCAGCGTCTGCCTGGAGAGCCATCCACACACACACACACACACACACACACACACACACACACACACACGTGCATGCAAACATACACACACACACACACACGCACACATACATGCACGCACACATGTGCATGCAAAACATACACACAAACACACACACACGTAAGTCGCATTAATTGCACACACACACCAACCATTCAAACTGCATTTACACCACACATTCACCACACCTTCCAACACACAACACACACCACACTCCAAAGCAGGAAATGTGCACGTGCACACATATATATAATGGCCATACGGAAAGACAGTCAGTATCTGTCTTAAGGTAGAGACAGTAACACAACAGCTTTGTGGACTTCAGTGGCAGATACTGCTACGGTGCCTGGAGAATCGTCTAAAGGCACAGACAGGGGAGGACGAGGAGGCTGAGGGTAGGACATCATCGTCAGAGACTCTGCAACAACCGTTGCTATCTGCCTACAGAGGTGGGCATTTTCCATCCTCGCATGTCTATGTGTCTGTATGTATGCTTGGGCAACAGGATCAGTCTCTACAACAACCTTGGCTCTGTTTTATAGAGGTGAACATTTTTCTTCCTTTGTATATATGTTTGTTTGCCTGTCTATAAGCTAGACGAGTAAACCAGTCTCTGCGACAAGATTTGCTCTCAGCCAATCAAGATGGGTCTTTTCTTTCTCTGCAGATCTATGTGTGATTGTACATGTGTACGCCAGAGTTACAACATCAGTGTCTGCAACATCCTTGTTTTCTGTCTTTTGAGGTGGCCATTTAACTTCTCTTTGTGCGTATGAATGATAGAATGACATCTTTGGTCTCTGTAATAACTCACGCTCTCTGCATATACAGGTAAGCTTTTTTCATATGTGTGTGTATGCTAGTGCAATGTCGCCAGTTTCTGCTAAAAACCTTTTCACTATACATATAGAGGGAGTCCGTTTCTTTTGGTGAGTGTTTGTGTGTGTGTGTTTGTATGTTAGGACAGTGTCATCAAAGACAGATAGCCATATTTAGTTGTGAAAAGTGTGTGTAAGTTTGGAAGACATTAGTAGAGACTCTGCGGCTAAAGATAGGTCATTTTCTTTCTCTTTTGTGGTGCTTCTGTACTGTAGTCCACCATGTTGGGTATCCATGGCAGCAATTACCTCTTTTCTTGTTGACATGGTGACAGCCATGACAGGATCGTATGTATTCACCCCAGCTATGATGAAGGAAACGGAAACTGATGGCGCATGTGTGTGAGTGTGCGTGTGCATGCGCTAGGGGCTGCTTCATCACACAGACTCTACAAAAACCCTTACTTTGCTTGTAGAGGTGGATCTCTTCTGTCTTCAGAGCATATTGTGTGTGTGTGTGTGTGTGTGTGTTTGTTGTGCATGCATGTGTACACATGTGTTATTGAGCTGTTTCCAAATAAAGTGAGACCTGATGAAGGTCCTCTGAATAAACATTTCTTTGTCCTTTTACAGATTTTATTTTCTTGAACATGTTTTAGTATTTGTGTATCAGATTTGTCTCTCAGTAAAGGCTCCCTCCCTATAAAAACTCCGTGTTTAAGAATTTGTGGAAGCACCAGCCATCGTGGCGAAGTGGTTAGCATTGCAGACTCCTGGCTGGGAGGTTGCAGGTTCAATTCCCATCAGAGTCATGTGGGATTTTTCAGCCGTGACTGGCTACCCAGACGTGAGTTTGCTTTGGGCTCAATTGGGAAAACTGGGACCACACAGTCTAGTTTCATCCACTTAATGGATACGTTTCTGAGAGTGTTGCTCAAATTCCTGACCAACACTGCAAGTGTCTGTATCCCTCGGGCCTGGTTGATGTCGGGATATATTTTGAAAGGAAGCCTAGAGTACAGCCCTGTCATGTGGTCCAGACCGAAATGGAAATCTGTAGCATCATCACCTTTATTATCCTCATTCTCATCGATCACATA
>JADBJO010008736.1:0-7500 GCA_016801955.1 Conus betulinus
CTAACCTTTCCCAAAGTTGCCTCCAGCTTAAAGATAAGATCACAGATGACATTGTAGTTATCTGTTCAGAAAATAATGTGTGGTTTCTTATGAACTGTTGAAAGAAAGTTGTGAAGAAATTTCAGTGTACTCCAGACGGTTTTCGTAAGCGTTTTCGTGAGTCAAAACCTAGTGCAGATGAACCCTTTGAAACTTTTTCAGTGGAACTTAGAACGCCTTCTGGATCGTTGGATTTCGTTGTCCAAGATTGAGAAATCTTTTCAGGGTCTTGTTGATCTTATTCTGAGAGAGCAGCTTTTATAATGTGTTTTTTAAGGATTTGGCTACTTTTCTGTGTGAAAAAGATGAAAAAAAGCATTTGATGCTATGATCAAGTCTGCTGAGTCATACAGGCGTGCCCATCCACTAAGCTCCTTTCCAGAAAGGCTGATGTAAATATTTTTGTCTCTGTTTCTCATAGTACTTCTGGACAATCAGATAGACCTCCATTCCGTGGTCAGTCAGATAGAGGTCGCAGGTATTTTGCCTCTCGTCCTGTTGTTCAGAATCCCAGCACCCCAGCTAGTCAAAGTAGTGGTAACCGTTGCCGTGGTCGTGGGTGCTCGTCAGTATTCAGTCACTAGAGGTTCATCAGGAAATACATTTTCCCAGTCTCCCAGTGTTTGTCTGTTTTCTTGTAAAAAGACAGGCATGTGGCTTCTGAATGTTCTTGGAAGTCAGGTAAAAACCCATGTAAAATTTGTACTCTGAGTCATCCCGATAAGTGCCCCTTTGTAACCGACAGTTCAACTGTCGTCGACAAGTCAGCTGACAAACATCTACTGCTGCTTGTTCGATCATTCGCTCCCCATTCGCTTGTTTAGCTGCAGGAGAGTTCACAGGGAAGTTGAACTAGAATGGTTCTGTCAATGGCACTCTAAGTTCTGTATTGCGTGACACTGGTGCTACCATCTGTGGTGTTCGCAAGAGACTAGTTTCCGATAGGCAGATGCTAGGTACTACAGTGAGCTGCGTTTCTTTTGGAGGACGTGTGGATGAATTCCCACTAGCTACAGTTTCTGTCAGTTGTCCTTACTTTGAGGGCGATCTAACCTGCTGTGTCCTAGACAGTCCTGTCGCAGATCTCATCATAGGTTATGTTCCTTGTGTCTGTGAAGGCAGTGCTTCCAGTGATGTTAGTGATGAACCCTTCTCTTTAGCTGCTGTTACCAGGGCTAGAGCTAAACATGTGGTAGAGAAGAAACCTCTGTGTCAGATCCCTGATGATTTGAATATTTCTCGTTCTGATCTGATTCAGAAACAAAAGGAGGATGAGTCGTTGAAGACATGTTTTCGGTTTAGCGTCTTCAGGTGAAGTGAAGAAGTCAGGTACAGCTACCTTCTATTACTATTTGTCAGACGGTGTTCTGTGCGGGCATTTAAAGAAAAATGACATTCCTTTGATCAAGTTGTTGTTCCCTCTGACCTCCGAATTACAGTGCTACTGTAGCACACGATCTTATTCTGTCAGGTCATTGTGGTTCTCGTCGAACTCTGGCAAGAGTCCTCAACAAGTTCTTTTGGCCTGGTGTAAACTGTAGATGTGGCCAGGTATGTAGCTTCGTGCGACGTTTGTCAGAAAACTGTACCTCAGGGAAAAGTTTGTCCAGTACCTCTTTCTACTGTTCCATTCATTGATACTCCATTTGACCGTGTGGCTGTTGACCTTGTGGGTCCACTGTCTCCTCCATCAGAGCAAGGTCATCATATATATTCTCTCCCTTGAATGATATAGCCACCCGTTACCCAGGGGCTGTTCCCTTGAAGGATATCTCTTCTGTCAGTGTAGCAGAAGCACTATTGGGAATCTTTTCTCGTCTAGGATTTCCAAAAGAGATTCATTCAGGTCAAGGCACCCAATTTAATTCTGACCTCATGAAACGGTTCCATGTGTTATGTGGTACCTAGAGCATTCGCGCATCGCCATACCATCCTCAGGCAAATGATCATGTTGAGCGTTTTCATGGTACTCTGAAATCGATGCTGAAGAAAAACTGTGCGTTCTTACCCAAAGGCATGGCATAGATATCTACCTGCGCTGCGGTTTGCTCATGCAGAGAGTTGCCTTCAGAAAGCACAGGTTTTTCCCCATTTCAGTTGTTTGGTCGACAAGTTCGTGGCCCTATCGCTCTCTATTGCAGGAGTCTTGGACCCAGTCTGTAGTCATGATGATGAAGGAAAACCCCTTTCTGCATATTTGTTCGAGCTCAAAAATGTCATTGCTGACTCGTGCAAGTTGGCTATGGATCATTCTGTCGATTCCTCTGCTAAGGGAAAAAAGTATTTTGATCGTAAATTAAGCTCCGCCATATTTTGTTTTGTTAACCTTTCATTTGAAACACACTAGGAATAATGTGTGTACTATTTGTTTGCAGGAAAGGAAGTGGGAAATGTTATTGTTCTGTTACCCTCTCCCCCTTTGTCAAAAGACCTCTTTGGTAATGACAATAAAAAATATCAAAATGTCAACTCTCTCTCTCTCTCTCTCTCTCTCTCTCTCTCTCTGTCTCGTCTGTCTGTCTGTCCTGTCTGTCTGTCTGTCTGTCTGTCTCTCTCTCTCTCTCTCTCTCTCTCTCTCTCTCTCTCTCTCTCTCATACTACAGACAGTGTGTTTACCTTGATAATGATTTTCCGTTTCAGTTGTTCAGGGGACGGCATCTCCGTCTCTTTGGGATCCACTGGTTCCTTGAGCAGTTCATCTGGTTTTCACACACACACACACACACACACACACACACACACACACACCACACACACACATACACACACACGACACAAAAGTCAGGATTGTGTCAATGTGTGTGTGTGGGTGTGTGTGTGTGTGTGTGTGTGTGTGTGTGCTCGCGCGCTCGCGCCTCTGTGTGTGTGTGTGTGTGTGTGTGTGTGTGCGTGTGCGTGTGTGTATGCTATTGTGTGTGTGTATAAATGTATTTCATGATTTATTTCTTCACTGATGTATTAATTTCAAAATCCTGCGCGCTGCAGCTTAATGGCTATTGAGCAGCGTCACTGAACAGGCCGGACGCAGTGAGGACTCCTGGAAGGAAAACAAGCCTAAAACTGCAACTGATGGCAGCTCCACCATTGAAACTGTACGATTATTTATAAGTCTCCCTGTATGAATGCTTTTACTCAAAAGAAAAAAAAATCTACATCACACATAAGACGATTATGGGGTAGATTCTAAGATATTTGCCGTACGTTTCTTGTGGTCAAACTGGAAATCTTCCCTTTAGCTGTGGTCAGTATGCTGAAAAAGTGGACACTAGAGCAACATTGAATGTTGGCACCCAAGTAAGTTTCTTTTCTTCTTCTTCTCTTCTTCTTCTTCCTCCTCCTCGTCGTCGTCCTCCTCCTCCTCCTCCTCCTTCCTCTCCTCCTTCTCTTCTTCTTCTTCTTTCTTCTTCTCTTCTTCTTCTTCTTCTTCTTCTTCATCTTCTTCTTCTTCTTCATCTTCTTCTTCTCCTCCTCCTCCTCTCCTCCTCTCCTCTTCCTCCTCCTCCTCCTTCCTTCTTCTTCTTCTTCTTCCTCTTCTTCTCTCCTCCTCCTCCTTCTCTCCTCTTCCTCCTTCTTATTTCTTGTTCTTCTTCTTCTCCTGCTCTCCTCCTCCTCCTCCCCCCCTCCTCCTTCTTCTTCTTCTTCGTCGTTGTCGTCGTCGTCGTTGTCGTCGTCGTCGTCTTCCTTTTCTTTTTTCTCCTTCTACGCCTTCTTCTTCTACTTCTTTTTCTTCTCTTTTCTTCTCCTTCTTCTTCCTTGTCTTCTTCCTCTCTACTACTACTACTTCTACTTCTTCTTCTGTATCATTGCTTTCGTAATATTATCGAAAGATATCTTATGCTGTGATCAGAATGAAACGTTTAAAGCAAAATATGACGCCTTTTCACTACAACCCTTCCCTGACACTCTGCCCCCCCCCCCCCCTCTCCTCCACACCCCCTTCCTTTCCACCACTACCCCTTTTGAACCACCCCCATCCCCTACCCAACAATGCAGGAAAGACCCCCCCCCCCCCTCTCCTCCACATACCCCTTCCCTACCCCCACCCCTTTTGAACCACCCCTCTCCCTACCCAGCAATGCAGGAAAGACCCCCCCTCTCCTCCACACCATCCCTTCCCACCCCCACCCCTTTTGAACCACCCCACCCCTTTTGAACCACCCCATCTTCCTGCCCAGCGATACAGAAGAGAAACCCCCCTCTCCTCCACCCCCTTCCCAACCCCCCCCCCCCCCCCCCCCCCCTGCCCAGTGATACAGGAGAGAACCCCCCTCTCCTCCACACCCCCCTTCCCACCCCCACCCCTTTTGAACCACCCCTCCCCCTGCCTAGCAATACAGGAGAGACCCCCCCCCCCCCCCCTCTCCTCCACACACACTCACCCTCCCACCCCCATCCCTTTTGAACCATCCCCTCCCCCTGCCCAGCGATGCAGGAAAGAATCCTCCCCTCTCCTCCACACACACACATACACACACACACCCTCCCACCCCCACCCCTATTGATCCACCCCCTCTCCCTGCCCAGCAATGCAGGAAAAAACTGTATCGACAGACGTCATTTTATCTGGCACTGACAATGAAGACGAGGAGGTAATCCTGACAGTAATTGGTTTGTTCTTATTGTGTGTTATACATGAAGTGTTTTGTTATTATTGTATGTTATACATAAAGTGTTTTGTTCTTATTGTATGTTTATACATAAAGTATTTGTTCTTGTGGTATGATGTTTACATGAAGTGTTTTGTTCCTGTAGAATGATATTATTATACATAAAGTGTTTCGTTCTTGTTTGTATGATGTTGTACATAAAGTGTTTTCTTCTTGTGGTAGGATGTTTAATAAAGTGTTTAGTTCTTGTGGTATGATGTTGTACATAAAGTGTTTTTCTTCTGGTGGTATAATGTTATACATGAAGTGTTTTGTTCTTGTGGTATGATCTTATTATACATAAAGTGTTTTCTTCTTATTGTTTTATATCACCAATGTTTCAAACTATACTGCGGGACCGCAGTCCACCATTAGAGCTTCTACCTTGCACGCGTGAGTCAAGCCCTTACGGGGTTGGAATTTAACAACTTGAAGACTTTCCCTCAAGACAGCAGTCATTGATGAGTATGATCCGATTCGGTGAAGGGAACGTTAAGGTGGCATCAGGAAAAAAATGGGCTCCGTCATCCATCTTGCCCTGCCGCAGACACGGTGAACCTACAACGGTTCACTGCCCGTGACCATCCACCTATGGACCTTCATCTTGAACGACATAATACTAACTGCCCGTGATCATCCACCTATGGACCTTCACCTTGAACGTCATCATACTACACTGCACGGACCTCCTCTGGGACCTTCACCTTGAACGTCATCATACTACACTGCCCGTGACCATCACCTTTGGGACCTTCACCTTGAACGTCATCATACTACACTGCCCGTGATCATCCACCTCTGGGACCTTCACCTTGAACGTCATCATACTACACTGCCCGTGATCATCCACCTCTGGGACCTTCACCTTGAACGTCATCATACTACACTGCCCCGTGACCATCCACCTCTGGGACCTTCACCTTGAACGTCACCATACTACACTGCACGGACCTCTGACCATCCACCTCTGGGACCTTCACCTTGAACGTCGTCATACTACACACCCTGTCCACCCCTTTGGCCGTCTACCTCTGGAACATTAGCCTTGTACGTCACCATATTACACTGTCCGCCCCTGCGACCATCTACCTCTGGACCTTCACCTTGAACGTCACTAAACCCCACTGGACCACCTTCTGCCCTCAACCTCTGGGACCTTCACCTTGAACGTCACTAAACCCCACTGGACGACCCTCTGCCCTGAACATCTGGGATCTTCACCTTGAACGTCACTAAACCCACACTGGACCACCCTCTGCCCTCAACCTCTGGAACCTTCACCTTGAACGTCACTAAACCACACTGGACGACCCTCTGCCCTCAACCTCTGGGACCTTCACCTTGAACGTCACTAAACCCCACTGGACGACCCTCTGCCCTCAACCTCTGGGACCTTCACCTTGAACGTCACTAAACCACACTGGACGACCCTCTGCCCTGAACATCTGGGACCTTCACCTTGAACGTCACTAAACCACACTGGACCACCCTCTGCCCTCAACCTCTGGGACCTTCACCTTGAACGTCACCATACCATACTGGACGACCGACCCTCAGGTCGTTCAAACCATTAAGCACGCTCTCAGCAACCATGCAAGTCCGATTTCCACTCGTACCCTCCCCCCCCCCCCCCCCCCCCAACCCCCAACATACATTGAAATCCTACTGGCTCTGAGGGCGACGAGTCTCTCCTCCGTGACTATGGGGTGATAGTGAAAACCTGTGGTCACTGGGGTGGACTAAGGGACGCTTAAGTTTGTAGGCACTGACCTTTAAAGATGTCATGGAAGAGGCTGGCCAGGTAGCGCTGCTGCGGCACAGACAGGTGGTTCTCTATGGACAGAATGATGGGGTACCTGCAAGAGCAGCCACAGCAACAACTGTCATCACCTGTCTGGTTCATGGCCTGAAGAGGACGGACCGGACACACACACACACACACACACACACACACACACACACACACACACACAGAGAGAGAGAGGAGAGAGAGAGAGGAGAGAGAGAGAGAGGACAGACAGACAGACAGACAGACAGACAGACAGTGTGAAGGAAGAGAGAGAGAGGAGAGAGAGAGAGAGAGAGAAGAGAGAGGGGGAGACAGAGAAGAAAAAGGAGGGAGGAGAGAGAGAGAGAGAGAGAGAGAGAGAGAGAGAGAGAGGGAGAGAGGAGGAGAGAGAGAGAGAGAGAGGAGAGACAGGACAGACAGACAGACAGACAGACAGACAGACAGACAGACAGACAGGCAGGACAGACAGACAGAATGGCAGACAGACAGAGAGAAAGAGAGAGAAAGAGACAAAGAGAGACAGACAGAGAAAGAGAGACAGAGAGACAGACAGAGAGAAAGGAGAGTTGCCTCAGGAAGTTGTGACAGCTGAGTCACTGGACTGTTTCAAGTCCAGGCTGGCCTCCCATCTTTAGAACCTGAAACAACCACCACCACCACCACCCCCCTTCCCCACACCCCAAACCCCCCCCCCCCTTACCCTCCTCCTGACCAATATTCCCTAAAATCCTCCCCCTTCCACCTGCTTTTTTTTTCAAATCCTCAACAGCGCAATCTTCGGCAATTTCCCAAAATACGACATAACCATCAGCAAAAGGATGTTGGACGTATAAAGGAAGAAGAGAAGAGATAGACACACATGGTGAGGAGAGAGAGAGAGAGAGAGAGACAGAGAGAGAAAAAGAAAGACAGAGAGAGAGAGGAGAGAAAGACAGAGAGAGAGAGAGAGAGAGGAGAGAGAGAGAGAGAGAGAGAGAGACGGAGATTCAGATCTTATTCTGTTAGGCCATAGCCCCTAAGAAGGGT
>JADBJO010008736.1:19693-24693 GCA_016801955.1 Conus betulinus
GTCAACATCTTAGCCATCGTTATTATCTTTCACAACCAGGAAAGGGGACAAAAGGACATGAACATAACTGTTTCCTTCTCCTACTTCTTCTTCTTTCTTCTTTCTTTCTTTCTTTCTTTCTTTCTTTCTTTTTCTTCTTTCTTCCTTTTGTTTTTGTTGTTGTTGTTGTTGTTGTTGCTCAGGATAAAATGGAAGCATAAAGAAGTCTTACAGACAAAGAACTGAAAGGGCTAGGGTGAAGAATCATGCACGAATGTAAGTACATCTCTAACCCACACATCCACCTGGTGTGTGACTAGCTAACATGATCTGTGTCATAGAGTCTAGCTACGTTTGTAGTTCTAGATGTTTGTTTGATAAGAGCAAGACATAAGTTCTCTCTGACCTGGTCACACAGCCACACAGCGGGAGGTCAACTGATGATCTGACCCCAAGCCAAAACCAGCTGACCATCAATCGGCAATAATTCTAATTCCATAAAATATAATTAAACGGCAAAGAAACAGACATCACAATGTATATAGCTGTCTGGCTGCCAGCCTGTATCCAAAGTGATACGACATGTGTGATCCCTTTTAACTGGCCAGGGCCCATCTGACTCAGGCAGTTAGAGTCCAAGATACACGATGACGTCAGTGTCATCAACAGTCCCTTCGAATGGCAGTTTCACTGCGCAAAATCTCTGGCTTTCACTGTGATTATCCAGTAAAAAAAAAATACAGTCACGCAAAACCCCTGGCTTTCACAATGGTTATCCAAAAACCTCTGGATTTCACGATGATTATCCAGTAAAAATACAGTCACGCAAAACCTCTGGATTTCACGATGATTATCCAGTAAAGGGTAGACTCATGCTGAAATGTTCTTTTCCACGCGTTAGATGTTTGAAAAATGTTCCTCCTGTTCGGCGGGCATGTTGCCGCTTTCGTGACTTGCCCAACACAGGTGCTGGCCTGCCCGAGGCAGTCAGCAGCTCCTCCCGTCCAACCCGGTACATGGTGTAAAGGATGTGGGCATGTTTACAGAGGTGCATAGTGTAAAGGAAGTGGGCATGTTCACTGCGACACATGGTGTAAAGGATATGGGCGTGTTTACAGCGGTGCATGGTGTAAAGGATGCGGACATGTTTACAGCGGTACATGGTGTAAAGGATGTGGGCATGTTTACAGTGGTGCATGGTGTAAAGGATGTGGGCATGTTTACAGCGGTACACGGTGTAAAGGATGCGGACATGTTTACAGAGGTACACGATCTAAAGGATGTGGGCATGTTTACAGCGGTACATGGTGTAAAGGATGTGGGCATGTTTACAGCGGTACATGGTGTAAAGGATGTGGGCATGTTTACAGCGGTACATGGTGTAAAGGATGTGGGCATGTTCACAGCGACACATGGTGTAAAGGATGTGGGCATGTTCACAGCGGTACATGGTGTAAAGGATGTGGGAATGTGTTACAGCGGTACATGGCGTAAAGGATGTGGGCATGTTCACAGCGGTACATGGTGTAAAGTATGTGGTTATGTTTGCAGCGGTACGTAGTGTAAGGTATGTGTGCATGCTTGCAGCGATACATAGTGTAAGGTATGTGGACATGTTTACAGCGGTTCATAGTGTAAAGTATGTTGGCATGTTTACATCGGTACATGGTGTAAGGTATGTGAGCATACTTGCAGCGGTACATAGTATAAGGTATGTGGGTGTGTTTGCAGCGGTACATGGTGTAAAGTATGTGGGCATTTTCACAGCGGTACATGGTGTAAGGTATGTGTATGTTTACAGCGGTACATGGTGTAAGGTATGTGGACATGTTTACAGCGGTACATGGTGTAAGGTATGTGGACATGTTTACAGCGGTACATGGTGTAAGGTATGTGGACATGTTTACAGCGGTACATGGTGTAAGGTATGTGGACATGTTTGTAGAAGTACATGGTGTAAGGTATGTGAGCATGTTTGTAGCAGTACATGGTGTTAGGTATGTGTGAGCATGTTTGTAGCAGTACATGGTGTAAGGTATGTGGACACGTTTGTAGCAGTGCATGGTGTAAGGTATGTGTGAGAATGTTTGTAGCAGTACATGGTGTAAGGTATATGAGCATGTTTGTAGCAGTGCGTGGTGTAAGGTATGTGAGCATGTTTGTAGCAGTACACGGTGTAAGGTATGTGAGCATGTTTGTAGCAGTACATGGTGTAAGGTATGTGAGCATGTTTGTAGCAGTACATGGCATAAGGTATGTGGACATGTTTGTAGCAGTACATGGTGTAAGGTATGTGAGCATGTTTGTAGCAGTACATGGTGTAAGGTATGTGGACATGTTTTGTAGCAGTACATGGTGTAAGGTATGTGAGCATGTTTGAAGGCGTCAGGTTTCTTGGCAGATGTATCACCTCAACCCAGCCGATTCTTGAGACCCTGTCAGGGTGGTTACCATATGCGGAAAAGCCCTGTCCAGGACAAAAGAAATCAATAAAATGGAGGATAGAGTAGGGGGAGAGAGATATCCTGCGATACGTTGGTACCACGACAGGTGAGATATTAGCTCCCAAAGGACAAAGTAGGGAGAGAGATATCCTGTGATACGTTGGTACCACAACAGGTACGATGTTTGCGTTCAAAAGACAGATGACACACAATGCCGTTTACAGTGTGCCACCCCAACCGCCGGAGTTACTAACCACGGCTACAAACAGTACAAAAGTTATACATACACAGACAGATGTCACACACACACACACACACACACACACACACACACACACACACACACACACACACACACATACGCTCGCAGGCGTGCGCGCGCACGTACACACACACCCATTGAGAGAGAGAGAGGGGGAGGGGTGGAACAAACAGACAAGCAAAGAGAGAGACAGAGATGAGCGCTGAGAGAGACATAGACAGAGAGACAGAGACAGACAGACAGACAGGCAGGCAGACAGGCAGGCAGACAGAGAGAGAGAGAGACACACACACACACATACACACATAGATAGGCAGACAAACAGACAGACAGAGAGACAGACAGACAAACAGACAGACAGAGAGAGGGGGGAGAGAGGAACAGACAGACAGACAGAGATGAGAGACAGAGACAGAGAGAGAGAACAAACAGACATACAGACAAATGGACAGACAGGCAGGCAGGCAGACAGACAGACAGACAGACAGACAGACAGACAGACAGACAGAGAACTGACGTTGTTGTGTGAGGAGGAGATCCAGTAATCGGTGAGGGGCTGGGTCATGTCCTGGTGCACAGTGAAGGTCTCAGGGCGACACACGCTGTTGAGCGGAGAGAAGAGAAAACTCCTCGAACTGCAACACACCCAGCACAGCAGTCAGTCGGTGGCTCAGATTGAGCCTATCGTCAGTAGGTCAGATTTAACCTATTGTCAGTAGGTGAGATTAATCCTGTTGTCAGTAGGTCAGATTAATCCTATTGTCAGTGGGTGAGATTAATCCTAATGTCAGTACGTGAGATTAATCCTATTGGTCTGAGGCCTCGAGGACAAGGTCCACTTGCTGACACAGGTCTGCATAGTCTGTGGCAGCTGTTGTCGCTGGCAGTAGTGGGTGGCCTGAGGCCTTTCAGGACGAGGTCCACTTGCAGACATAGGTCTACATATTCTGTGGCAACTGTTGTCGCTGGTAGCAGTGGGCCAATTTGTCGTATGTCTCTCTCCGAGTTCACCTCTTTCTCCCAACCAAAAGGCTGTCTTCAGGGCCACCAGGCGGCCTTCTTCATGCTCAGGTGGCGATGGTCCTGTGCCGCCTGAGGCCGCCTCAAAGAGGGAGCAGGACCAAAGTCGCTGGAGCGCTGCACGGGTCCCTAAAATTCGGCAGGCCACGCAGACTATGGCCAACAGGGCAGGGCATTTTTCAACCGAACCCCATAAGGAGTGCCCCCATGCCTGCCTGGCTCAGAGCATGGTATCCCAGGCCACGGTAATCGTAGTCAGGCAGCGCTCCATCGCCGATCGCCCCACATCTCCAACAGCCGTCCCCCGGCGACACAAGCTAGACCCGCCGTCACTCATATGGCTGGAAGGATCGCTGCGCCGCCTGACACTGACCTCTCACATCAGTGTCCTTCAAAGGAGATCTGCAACTCTCTCTTAGCGTCCTCTGCTATGCCACACTCGTAGCAAACTTGCACGCTATACACCCGTCAGGGCACAGCATCTATATCAACCTGACCACGTCAGGGCACAGTATCTCTATCAGCCTGATTATCAGCCTAACCACGTCATCAGGGCGCTGCATCTATATCAGCCTGACCACGCCCTCAGGGCGCTGCATCTATATCAGCCTGACCACGTCAGGGCACAGCATCTATATCAGCCTGACCACGTCAGGGCACAGCATCTATATCAGCCTGACCACGTCAGGGCACAGCATCTATATCAGCCTGACCACGCCATCAGGGCACAGCATCTATATCAGCCTGACCACGCCTTCAGGGCCGCTGCACTTGGCAAAATCAGCAGCAACATAGCCCTGATGGGCAGTGAATGGGCTGTGTGTATGTGTGTGTGTGTGTGTGTGTGTGTGTGTGTGTGTGTGTGTGTGTGTGTGTGTGTGTGTGTGTGTGTGTGTGTGTACTGTGTGTGCGTGGGGTGGTGTAGTGTGTGTGTGTGTGTGTGTGTGTGTGTGTGTGTGTGTGTGTGTGTGTGTGTGTGTGTGAAGTCAAATCAAGTCAAGTCAAATATCATCTGTGTGTGTGTGTGTGTGTGTGTGTGTGTGTGTGTGTGTGTGTGTGTGTGTGTGTGTGTGTGTGTGTGTGTGTGTGTGATATTGGGTGGTGATGGAGAAGTAGGGTAGTGTGTGTATACATTTACGTACAGATTAATCACTTTGATTCGTACATTGGGAATAATTCTTTATTCAGAGGGCGCTACTATGTTCAGTTACAGCCCAATCATCCGGCCGAACCATTTCTCTACACCAACACTGTCCAAACCAGCATATACACCTTCAAACAGAGGAACAGTGTAT
>JADBJO010008736.1:29693-37193 GCA_016801955.1 Conus betulinus
CGACTTGCATGAGGGGAATGAGAGGAGCGGGAATGGAGATGGGACTTCTTGCCCAGCTAACGCCTCAGTCTCTTATTAATGGCTGCCTGTTGCTCTGTCTCTGTCTGTCTCTCTCTCTCTCTGTCTCTGTCTCTCTCTCTCTCTCTCTCTCTCTCTCTCTCTCTCTCTCTCTCTCTCTCTCTCTCTCTCTCTCTCTGCCCACCTGTCTGTCTATGTTGTCTGTCTACTACCTATCTATCTTTCTGTCTCGTAATCTATCCATCTGTGTATCTATCGATAAGCTTCTCTGTCTATTTGACTCTTCATCTATCTAATGCTTATCTTTCAATGTATTCGAAGAGAGGTGTGTGTGTGTGTGTGTGTGTGTGTGTGTGTGTGTGTGTGTGTGTGTGTGTGTGTGTGTGTGTGTGTGTGTGTGTGTGTGACGCCTGCTTAATGCTAAGAAATAGTAATGCACTTGTGTTTTGATAATGAAAAACGTGTTCTTACTTCATACCATTACTATAATAATTATTACTATTATTCGCTCTGAGGTAGGTGGCCCCAAAAGGGATTATAATTATGACTA
Source organism: Conus betulinus (assembly GCA_016801955.1). Lineage (NCBI taxonomy): Eukaryota > Metazoa > Mollusca > Gastropoda > Neogastropoda > Conidae > Conus > Conus betulinus. The sequence continues at coordinate 30,262 of JADBJO010008736.1, forward strand.
TTATTCGCTCCGAGGTGGCCCCAAAAGGGATTATAATTATGACTATTATTCGCTCTCAGCTGGCCCCAAAAGGGAAGTGTAGACAGCAGAATCAGATAACAGGCTGCATTCTGATATCTTATCTCATTATCAATATCGTTCATTATATCATTATTAACTTATCTCATTATCAATATCGTTCATTACATCACTATTATCTTATCTCATTATCAATATCGTTCATTACATCATTATTACCTTATCTCATTATCAATATCGTTCATTACATCATTATTAACTTATCTCATTATCAATACCGTTTATACATCGTTATTATCTTATATCATTATCGATATCGTTCATTACATCATTATTATCTTATCTCACTGTCGATATCGTTCATTACTTTATTACGCCATTATTAGTTTATCTCACTACCAATATCGTTTATTACGTCATTATTATCTTATCTCATCATAATCGTTCATTACATCATTATCATATTATCTCATTACCATTATCGTTCATTACATCATTGTCATCTTATCTCATTATCAATATCGTTCATTACATCATTATTAACTTATCTCATTATCAATATCGTTCATTATATCATTATCATCTAATCTCATTATCGATATCGTTCATTATATCATTATCATCTTATCTCATTATCAATATCGTTCATTACATCATTGGTATCTTATCTCATTATCAATATCGTTCATTACATCATTATTATCTTATCTCACTATCATTATCGTTCATTAGATCATTATCATCTTATCTCATTATCAATATCGTTCATTACATCATTATTATCTTATCCCATTATCCTTATCGTTGATTACATCATTGGTATCTTATCTCATTATCATCATCGTTCATTACATCATTATGGAGTGTAGATGTGATATGAGAAGAGACAAGTAGCCATTTAATACAAAAGTCATTGTTGCTATAGCGGCAATCATTATGTATGTTATCGTCATTATCACCATCAAAACAACTCGATAATAATCATGATGATGATGATCATAATAACAATAATGATAATGATCATAATAACAGCAACAACAACAACAACAACAAACAACAACAACAACAATAATAATAATAATAATAATAATAATAATAATAATAATACTAATAATAATAATAATGACAACAACAACAAACAACAACAATAATAATAATAATGATTATGATAATAAAAATAATGATAACAAAAACACAACCAAAACAAAAAACAACAAGAACACAACCACCACTACCACCACATCACCACCACCAATCACAACAACAAGAACAATAACAAATACAACAACAACAAAAAACAACAACAACAACAACAACAACAACAATCATCATCATCATCATCATCATAATCATCATAACGATAATAATTGTGTTATGTTGATAAATCAACAACAACAACAACAACAACAACAACAACAACAGCAAGCAATAATAATAATAATAATAATAATAATAATAATAATAATAACATTACTACTACTACTGTAGTAATTCTCCTCCTCCTTGCTATCCTTCTCTTTGTTCTTGCTGTTACTATTATCATTCTCATTATCGTCATTATTATTATCATCCTTACAATCAACTTCGCCTACAGTTGCAGGAAAGGGAGGGCAGATTTCTAAAATCACACAACACAAAACTGCCTGTCATTCTTGTTGTTGTTGTTAACAACATCCATACTGCCGCCAACAACCCCACACTCAACCGGGACCAGGATAGACACACCTTGCCATCGGTGTACAACACCCTCATTGTTCAGTCACATGACCAGGGTTCGACCCGTGGTCGTGTGCACTGAACTCCAGTTCACCCAGTAACAACCCCACCGCTGACGAAGAGGGACGGAGGTCTGTCGAAAGCTCTAAGTAAGTGCTATTCCTCGCTGAGTCACCTGTCTAAATCCGGTAGTCGTTACAACAACGTCATTGTTATCATAACATTCTCCCTCTTCCTCTGATGGTCCTCATTGTGATGGTTATGGTGGTGTGTGGCTGATGTGAGGCGAGGGAGCTGAGGGGAAGGGAGGTGGTGGTGTGTGGTTGCTGTGAGGGGAAGGGAGGTGGTGGTGTGTGGTTGATGTGAGGGGAAGGGAGGTGGAGGTGTGTGGTTGATGTGAGGGGAAGGGAGGTGGTGGTGTGTGGTTGATGTGAGGGGAAGGGAGGTGGTGGTGTGTGGTTGATGTGAGGGGAAGGGAGGTGGTGGTGTGTGGCTGATGTGAGGGGAGGGAGCTAAGGGGAAGGGAGGTGGTGGTGTGTGGCTGATGTGAGGGGAAGGGAGGTGGTGGTGTGTGGCTGATGTGAGGGGAAGGGAGGTGGAGGTGTGTGGCTGATGTGAGGGGAGGGAGCTAAGGGGAAGGGAGGTGGTGGTGTGTGGCTGATGTGAGGGGAGGGAGGTGGTGGTGTGTGGCTGATGTGAGGGGAGGGAGGGGAGGGAAAGGTCAGTACTCACAGCAGAGTTGGTCAAGAGCTCAGTCAGCACCATGACAAAGCTCCCATACTTCAGGGTGTCACTGAGGCACAGTTTCTGGCAAGACAAAAATTTCACACACACGCGCGCCCACACACACAGACGCAAGTGCGTGCATGCACACACACACACACACACACACACACACACACACACACACACACACACACACACAAGTTCGCGGGCTCGCGCGCGCGCGCGCCCCCCCCCCCCCCCCCCACACACACACACACACACATACACACACACACACACACACACACACACACACAGAGTGAGTGCGAGAGAGAGAGAGAGAGAGAGAGAGAGAGAGAGAGAGAGAGAGAGAGAGAGAGAGAGAGAGAGAGAGAGAGAGAGTGGGGGGAGAGAGAGAGAAATAGATAAAGATATAGATATAAAGATGTATGTGTGGCTATATCTATTAATCTATCTGTCTTTCTATTTATCTGTCTGTCTATCTATCTATCTGTGTGTGTATGCCTGTGAACGTGTGCGTGCGCGCGCGCGCGCGCGCGCGCGCGCGCGCGCGCGCGTGTGTGTGTGTGTGTGTGTGTGTGTGTGTGTGTGTGTGTGTGTGTGTGTGTGCATAAAACGCATTTTTTCATACACTTTGTTTGGAATGGTTGCCTCTTGGGTATCAGGGAGGGTTGAACCAGGAACCACGGGGCCATTGTTATTTTTTTTTCTTCTTTGTGTTGAAGCAACTTGTGTAAGTAAGTACTGCATGATGAGAAATAGTGTTTTGAACTACTTCTTCGTGGACATTGTCTTAATCATTAGGTGCTGTCAATTCTCTTGTCGGCGTAGTATGTTTGTGTGTTGGGGAAGCTGAATAATTCAAAAACTCCCACCATTTGTACTCCTGTCTGATACTCCTTTCTCTGCATTCATCCGAACACTCTATGGTGAGAGAGGGCCGACCAGAAGTGGAAGCAAATGCTTAACATTGAAGGGAGCAAAGAGAAGTGTCAGTTTCAGTTTCATCCATGTGTCACTGCGTGCGGACTAGTCCATATACAGTGTCATCCATGTGTCACTGCGTGCGGACTAGTCCATATACAGTGTCATCCATGTGTCACTGCGTGCGGACTAGTCCATATACAGTGTCATCAATGTGTCACTGCGTGCGGACTAGTCCATATACAGTGTCATCAATGTGTCAAGTGCGTGCGGACTAGTCCATATACAGTGTCATCAATGTGTCAAGTGCGTGCGGACTAGTCCATATACAGTGTCATCAATGTGTCACTGCGTGCGGACTAGTCGATATACAGTGTCATCAATGTGTCAAGTGCGTGCGGACTAGTCCATATACAGTGTCATCAATGTGTCAAGTGCGTGCGGACTAGTCCATATACAGTGTCATCAATGTGTCACTGCGTGCGGACTAGTCCATATACAGTGTCATCAATGTGTCAAGTGCGTGCGGACTAGTCCATATACAGTGTCATCAATGTGTCAAGTGCGTGCGGACTAGTCCATATACAGTGTCATCAATGTGTCAAGTGCGTGCGGACTAGTTCATCAATGTGTCACTGCGTGCGGACTAGTCCATATACAGTTTCATCAATGTGTCACTGCGTGCGGACTAGTCCATATACAGTGTCATCAATGTGTCACTGCGTGCGGACTAGTCCATATGCAGTTTCATCCATGTGTCACTGCGTGCGGACTAGTCCATATACAGTGTCATCAATGTGTCACTGCGTGCGGACTAGTCCATATACAGTGTCATCCATGTGTCACTGCGTGCGGACTAGTCCATATACAGTGTCATCCATGTGTCACTGCGTGCGGACTAGTCCATATACAGTGTCATCGATGTGTCACTGCGCGTGCGGACTAGTCCATATACAGTGTCATCAATGTGTCACTGCGTGCGGACTAGTCCATATACAGTTTCAAAACGAGGTGACAGAGGGCGGAAGATGAAGCCAAACTTAAAGAGAAAAGGCAGTTGTAGCGCCACAGGACACAGACAAACAGATTACAGGACAAAAGACAATGCATTCTGGCAAAAACAAACAACATTGAGGACAATGAAAAATGAAGAACGAGAAACCAATCATCTTCTCATATTCGGCGCAAAATGGCTCAAAATAGAGCCAAATATTAGAAGTGGTTTCTCGTTCTTTGTTTTCATTGTCCTAAATTAATGCTGTTTGTTTTGCCTGAGGAAGACCCAAGAGGTCGTAATGCATTGTGTTTTGTTCTGTTCTCTGTTTGTCTGTGTCCTGTGGCGGTACTTTTCTTATTAAATTTCAGTCCATATACGCTACACCACATCCACTAAGTTTTGAGACCACACTGCGCATGTTTTAAGGCTGATGGATAAATGAATTAACAACTAAGATCAGAGAATAAGAGAGGGTCTCGCGACTACGACTTAGCAGATGTCTGACATATGCATTAGCTTACCGCGCTGGTCAGACCTTGAGTACCTACCTAACATTCGTTGTGCCATTATCATCATTGTATCTGTGTGGGGTGAGTGTACACATGTGAGTGTATGGGCGCACGGGCATGGACCCGTGTGTATATGGGAGCGCATGTGTATGTGTACGATGTGTGTGTATGCGTATGCATGCGCGTGTGCAGGCTTGCGTGTGTGCTCGCGCGTGTCCACGTGGGTGCGTCCATGATTCAGTCTTTTCAGGCCATGGCCCATATGGACAGGAGAAGTGAAAGGCATACAGTTGTTCATAACATGGGGAGCATAGATACAGCACTACATATTTTGTCTGATTTTCAAACTTCCACATATATACAAAGCAACTCTGACAGCTAATTTTTTCACTTAGGTTAGTGCATAACATTTGTACTTTGAAAGAGGATGGGAACCGGTAGTAATACAGTGGTATATATTTCTTACGTAGTGACATATATCTGGGACAAACAAGAAGAAAGTGAACTACATCTTCAATGCAATTCATATTACAATATTTACAAACTGGATCAACAAGGGCTTTTCCATATCGGGGAATTCCATCTCATTTTAATCGGCTCGATCTTAGCAGGCAAATAACTCGACGGTGTTCAAGATTTTCTAACTGACTTATGTAACCAGCTCTTATAAGCTCTGGATGATACAAACAATAGTCGCCTTCCTTCAAAACAGAATCATGCCAACTCTGACGGAAATCATCTTGTAGTCTTTGCTTAAAAACTTTCAGAAAGTAGTCCAGATTGCCGACATTTTGCGTAGCCCAGACATAACCAAAGCCAAATTTACATAATATAGTTCTTACTTGTGTCGCCCAGTTACGTCTTCCGTTTTCATCATGCATCACTAGCATGTCATAACATTTTTTGGGGTATCTCTCGGTGGACAGAGAAAGGAGCCTGCCCCAGTACCTGATCATACACACGTAAGTATATCTATGTAAATAGGAAATCTACCACCATTCTCCGATTGCAATGTTATTTTTAACGTCCCTGCCAACTCCTAAGATCATTTTGCATATCTTAAATTGTACTTTTTCAATGGCCTCAAAACGCTGAAAACCCATACCTCTGAACCATACAGCAGAATGGGTTTAATTTTGACATCAAATATCTTAAATACAATATCCACTGGCAATGACTGCAGCTTAAAGAATAACCTTTTGACACCTGCAACCGCTCGCACTGCTTTTCCTGATAAGTTATCAACACATTTTGACCAGTTTAGTGTGGCAGAGACGTGATGTGTGAATGAGTGTGTGTGTGTGTGTGTGTGTGTGTGTGTGTGTGTGTGTGTGTGTGTGTGTGTGTGTGTGTGACTCACATGGATGACGGGCATGATGTCCTTCTTGTTGGCCTTCAGCCCGTTCTTGTTCAGCCACTGTCGGAGCTGGTTGACCGTCATCCTGCACACGTCATACAGCACACGTCATACAGCCAGTGAGCTCACAAAGCCTGACGTCACACGTGACTAAGGGTGAAGGGGTGCTATAACGGCACAAAGCATGACGTCAAACGTGAATAAGGGTGGAGGGGTGCTATAATGGCACAAAGCATGATGTCACACGTGAATAATCTCTCTCTCTCTCTCCAGCTAGCTGGTGTTCTCACAAAATAACTTGGTTCAAACTCCAAACGGCTGTGCCCCAGTATAATCCACAGGCTACGCTAGCTGGTGTTCTCACAAAATAACATAGTTCAAACTCCAAACGGCTGTGCCCCAGTATAGTCCTTGCCCTACCCTGGGGCTGCACGGGCTGGGTCCGGCTATTGCTCTCTGGGCTACGGGTTACATGATTAGGCGACAGGATGTATTGGCCGCAGGATATGTAGGTTGAGTGAGGCACCTCTTTCTAACTGGGATATTTCCTTGTTTGATGTATGTGCCTCTTGTTTTAAACAGCTTGTTTGCGTGTGTATGCGTGCATGCGTGCGCGCGCGCGCGCGCGCGCGCGTGTGTGTGTGTGTGTGTGAGAGAGAGAGAGAGAGAGAGAGAGAGAGAGAGA
>JADBJO010008736.1:42193-47193 GCA_016801955.1 Conus betulinus
TTGTTCATCACGCCACGTCATGTTTTGTCCTGTCGTGTTGTTCATCACGCCACATCATGTTTTGTCCTGTCGTATTGTTCATCATGCCACATCATGTTTTGTACTGTCGTGTTTGTCATCACGCCACATCATGTTTTGTCCTGTCGTTGTGTTGTTCATCATGCCACATCATCATGTTTGTCCTGTCGTGTTGTTCATCACGCCACATCATGTTTTGTCCTGTCGCTGAGTTGTTCATCACGCCATGTCATGTTTTGTCCTGTCGTGTTGTTCATCACGCCACATCATGTTTTGTCCTGTCGTGTTGTTCATCACGCCACATCATGTTTTGTCCTGTCGCTGAGGTGTTCATCACGCCACATCATGTTTTGTCCTGTCGTGTTGTTCATCACGCCACATCATGTTTTGTCCTGTCGCTGAGGTGTTCATCACGCCACGTCATGTTTTGTCCTGTCGTGTTGTTCATCATGCCGCGTCATGTTTTGTCCTGTCATTCATTTGTCCACGTTGTCCGGTAGAGTCATTTATAATTCCTTTTTAAAATTTGTGTCTTTGCTATTTTCAGCTAATCGCATGTGGTGCCTGGGCTCTCTGTACCAGGCCTGGATCTTTGCACCTAGAGCTTTCAACAAGTCGCACATGATGCCCGGGCTCTCTGTACCAGGCCAGTAAAGTGAATGGTGGAGCAAACATGGATCTTTGCTACTTAGAGCTTTCAGCTAGTCGCACATGATGCCCGGGCTCTCTGTACCAGGCCAGTAAAGTGAATGGTGGAGCAAACATGGATCTTTGCTACTTAGAGCTTTCAGCTAGTCGCACATGATGCCCGGGCTCTCTGTACCAGGCCAGTAAAGTGAATGGTGGAGCAAACATGGATCTTTGCTACTTAGAGCTTTCAGCTTGTCGCACATGGTGTCTAGGCTGTCCGTACCAGGCCAGTAAAGTGTATAGTGGAGCTTAAACAGACAATGGATTGTCTTTGGTTTTTAGAATAATCGCCAGCAACACACCACCACCACCACCATCAGCACCACCACCACCGACATCATGACAATCATCATTATCATCGTAATGCTAATTATCATAACAGTTGACGGTTACGTCGCGAAATTTATGAACAACCCTACGCGCTTCCGAATTTCTTCGCCACCACCTCCCGCCTCCTCCCTCCCCCCTCTTCTGCCCCCATCTCCTGATCTGTTCCCCATGTCCACTGGATACACACACACACACACACACACACACACACACGCGCGCGCGCGCGCGCGCGCGCGCAAACACACACACACACACACACACCACACACACACACACATACACACACACATCACTGTTGTATGACAAGCAAGAAGAAAGCTATAGGTCAGTCACAAATATAGTTTGGGGAGTTGAGGGAAGAAAGAAAAGTTGAGCAGCGAAAAGAGGATGTCAGTTTGTTCAGTGCAGAAACCGCTTGCAACCACAAAGAACCCTTTTTGAAGATACTGGTAGGAAAACGAGGAATAGGAACGAGCTGCGCATCAGTTCTCTCTCTCTCTCTCTCTCTCTCTCTCTCTCTCTCTCTCTCTCTCTGTGTGTGTGTGTGTGTGTGTGTGTGTGTGTGTGTGTGTGTGTGTGTGTGTGTGATAGAGAGAGAAAAAAGAGAAAGAGAGGGAGAAAGAGAGTGAAGTTTTTTTAGTAGACCAGAATGATGTAACATATTTGTGCGAACGTGTGTATATGTGTGTGTGTGTGTGCGAGCGCGCGCGCTTCTGTGTATATGTCTGTCTGTCTATGTGAGTATGCCTGTGTGCGTGCGTGCGTTTGTACGTGCGTCTGTGTGTGTGCGCGAGAGAGAGAGAGAGGGGGGGGAGAGACTGTGAGTATGTGTGAAGGTGAGCGAGATTCACAGCTTATTCAGCTTCATCGGAATGTTATATACCGTGCGCCTTTGAACGCGAGACTATCTGTGTGTGTGCGTGCCTACGTGCCTGAAGATAAGGAATTCTACATAAGAAAGAAACCGGCGAAAATTTGCCTGCCCTCCCCTTTGACCTCTCCACCCTTGAGGCAGACAGACCTGGCCTGTTGTACCCCCCCCCCCCCCACCCTCCTTGAGGCAGACAGACCTGGCCACGCCCCCCCCCCCCAGGCAGACAGACCTGGCCACGCCCCCCCCCCCCCCCAGGCAGACAGACCTGGCCAGTTGCCTCCCCCCCCCACCCCCACCCTGTGCAGAGCCGTTGGCGGGCTGTGACTGCAGGCTGTCACCACTCAGAGCACCTGCTCCCACCCACGTCTTTGGCCCAAACAATAACGTTAAGAGTCTGATGAAGATAAGAGGTGGGCTGGGGAGGGGGGTGCCCACATGGACCGATATTTGGGGATGGAGTTGGAATCAAGAAGTGGGAATTGTTACACACACACACACACACACACACACACACACACATATATATATATATATATATATATATATATATATATATATATATATATAATGCTAAACAATTAAGTAGTGGGGGAAAACGAATGCAAGTTAACAATTCTTCCATCATTATAATAATGACTTGGCAAAGATTCGAAATTAAGAAAAAAAAAAGTTGAAGATTTAGAAAATGGGAAAATATGTATTATGGAAATGAAAACCCTTCACTAGCTGCGTGAGAGAACCTTACAATCCCTCCCGAAGGCAGATCTATATGTATTGCCTACTGCCACAGTCCATAATCCTCCTGGTGTTTCACCACCAATGGGTTCAAAAGAGAATCCAACAGCACCCCCAAAGCAGCCAGCGAAGAGTAGTAAATAAAACAAAACGAAAGTGAGGAGAGGAAGAAAGTTGCTGAAAAACTAAAACAAAACCTTATGCAAACAGTAAAAAAATGTAGGGGGCAATCTTTGAGCCTATGCTTGAAGATCTATCTAACTTAAGGATGCAAGGGAGATTAAAAAAAAATTGCAACAGTCTGAGTGGTCAGCTCTGCTGTTCAATAACCCAAGCACTGTCAGCGGCTAAGAATTGTGCAAACAACCTTTACTTGGATCTCCTAAGAGTTGCAATCACCCACTGATTGACCAAACAATATGATGCTGAACAATTAAGTAGTAGGTGAAAACAAGTGCAGGTTAACAATTCTTCCACCATTATAATAACGAATTGGCAAAGATTCGAAATTACTGCAAAAAAAAAGATATTTAGAACATGGGAAAATATCTATCATAAAAATGAAAACCCTTCACTAGCTGCATGAGGGAAGCATATAATCCCTCTCGAAGGCAGATCTATATGTATTGCCTGCTCCTAGGCCTTTCGTCCGGGATCGGACTCATCACATATACAGAGAGAGAGAGAGAGAGAGAGAGAGAGAGAGAGAGAGAGAGAGAGAGCGGGGGCACGCGCACAAACGCACACGTATATAAATACAACGGACACACACACACACACACACACACACACACACACACACACGCTCTCTTCTGTCCCTTCTCCTCGTTTTTCTCCGCCTCCATAACTCTCATCTCCCTGCTATCTCTTTTTGTGTGTGTGTGCGTGCGTGCGTGCGTGTGTGTGTGTGTGTGTGTGTGTGTGTGTGTGTGTGTGTGTGTGTGTGTGTGTGTGTGTGTGTGTGTGTGTGTGCGCGCGTGCTTTTGCAGATGTTTTCCGTGTTCCTATTTTTGGTGACATTTCTGGAAAAGAGCGGCCTCAAGAAGTGTTTGGCAACAGAGGCGGACATTACTGTGAGCACCACCACTGTCATCCTCTGTCTTCATCGCCTGCTTCGTAACACATCTGTTCAGGATGTCCCTACCGCGGGAATGTCACGGCTCTACACCAACATACGCCTCCCTCCCTCTGTGTGTGTGTGTGTGTGTGTGTGTGTGTGTGTGTGTGTATGTGTGTGTGTGTGTGTGTGTGTGTGTGTGTGTGTGTGTGTGTGTGTGAGTGAGGGAGTGAGTGAGTGAGAGAGAGAGAGTGAGAGAGAGAGAGAGAGAGAGAGAGAGAGAGAGAGTGTGTGTGTGTGTGTGTGTGTGTGTGTGTGTGTGTGTGTGTGTGTGTGTGTACAAGCGTGCGCGTTATGTGATGTGGCGTTTGGCATGTGTATGTGAAGTGTAAACACAGCCTCCAACCTCTTCTGCCCCTGCCCTCCCTTTATTCCCTACACACACACACACACACACACACACACACACACACACACACACACACACACACACACACACACACACACACGCCCGCGCGTGCACTCACGCACGCACACGCATACACGCATGCATTCACACACACACGCGCGCGCGCGCGTGTGCACACAGACTTACATACACACAGATACACACACACGCGCGCACTTTCATTCAAAGCAAAGAAGCATAATTAACACACACCAAAGTACGCGCGCACACACACACACACAAGCGCACACACATGCGCGCGCGTGCGTACTCACGCACATACACATACACGGACGCGCGTGCCCGCGCGCACACACACAAAAGTACGTACTTACATAAATACACAAATACACGCATCTCAATACGAAACACACTCATACCCTCACATACACTCAAACTTGCACACTCACACACAGACTTACACACGCCCACACACACACACACACACACACACACACACACACACACACACACACACACACACACACACACACACACACACTTACACACGCCCACACACACACACACACACACACACACACACACACACACACACACACACACACACACACACACACACACACTCATACTCGAGCACTCGTACACACACATGCATTCACTCTCATAAACACACGCATGCACGCACACATACGCGCGCACGCACATACACATCCACGCCCATTCAGGATACGCTTCGGTGCTCGCGCACCCCCGATCGTCGGTGCGCAACAGCAGGGGCCCAGAAATCCACCAGTCGGACATCGACACAAGTTTGGAGCAAGCTATAGACAAAAAGTATTTCGGAAGGATGTGTTCCATCAAACGGATGATGTAAGTGTGCTGCTGTG
>JADBJO010008736.1:64693-74693 GCA_016801955.1 Conus betulinus
TTTGCAGTTGGGTTTTGAGCAGGGGAAAGTACCTGGTGGCTTAGGTGTGGATATTTTGTTCAGCTTAGAGCGCACCAGTAGGTGCGATCAAAGCTAAGTGCATTTTCGTTATTTGTTTCATGTTTGTTGCACCTGAAGAAGACCTAAGAGGTCGAAACGCGTTGTGGTTTGTCTTGTGACTCGTTTGTCCACGTTTCTCTGGGCGGTTCGCTGACATTTATTTAAGATTTGTTTAGATTCCCGCCTGCAGTCGTTTCACTTTTCAACTATTTCTTAATACCTAAGAGGTCGAAACGCGTTGTGGTTTGTCTTGTGACTCGTTTGTCCACGTTTCTCTGGGCGGTTCGCTGACATTTATTTAAGATTTGTTTAGATTCCCGCCTGCAGTCGTTTCACTTTGCAACTATTTCTTAATATCTTCAAGTCCTCACAATTGATGGTATAATCATCTTGAACGTGGCGGTTTATGTTATCCAGTTTCTCCAAAAGGTCCACAAAGTCTTCAAGACTGACGTCATTTCTGCCTGCAGCCTGTTCACAATGCTCACGATGAGCTTCCAGTTTCTAACTGAATCACGAGAATGAAGATTCCAGTTTTGTTTTGGGGGTGTGCTCTGCTTTTGCTTTTTTTTTTTTTATTGAGTAAACGCTTATAACTTTTATCTGCTTTGTTTCTTGTTCCTCGCACTGTATGTCTTTTTTTTTCATATCTATGACGTGTTCCTCTAAACCGCTGTATAACTTTTATCTGCTTTGTGTGAAATTCTGCGTTAAAACCGCTAAATTCTGCGTGAAACCAGCTACATCCTGTGTAAAATCAGCTAAATTCTGTGTGAAACAGCTAAATTGTGTGTGAAACCAGCTGAATTATGTGTGAAAACAGCTATATTTCTGCGTGAATCAGTTAAATTCTGTGTGAAACAGATAAATTCTGTGTGAAACCAGCTAAATTATGTGTGAAACCAGCTAAATACTGTGTGAAACCAGCTAAATTTGTTAATTCTTTTTTTTTTTCCTGACCTCTTCTTCCCGTGCTTACACCTATCATGTTTTTTTTTTGTCATGTTGGCTTCTTTCGTTGCATCAGTAAAACGCCTTTGATGTTTGAAGGTACTAGATCTTCCTGGGTGGGACCGAATTAATCTCTTCATAGTGTCTAATTAGGGCATATTCAACTCATTAATAAAACTTTCATCGGTGGTGTCGACAATAGTTCACGCATGTTTGAATTTCCATTTTGGTTTGAATTTCTATTTTGGTTTGAATTTCCATTTTGGTTTGAATTTCCATTTTGGTTTGAAATCATACAGCTGGACATTTTCTTTCTTTCTTTCTTTTTTCGGTATCAAATACATCTACAAGATCATTCATGTCTGATTCACCAATGTGGTACATGACACTTCTGTGGCTCCAAGTCGACAACACTGACCACGCACATCAGATCAACACTGACCACAAGTCGACAACACTGACCACGCACATCAGATCAACACTGACCACAAGTCGACAACACTGCCCATGCACATCAGATCAACACTGACCACAATGTCTAAAGGTCATAAGGGAAATCTCTTGAACAAGCCAGACGATGAACAACTAAACTTACACTTTTACTGTCAATTCAGCCACATCCGAGTCACTTGCTACTCGTCCAATCATTATCGGCATATTCTGGCAAAAGCGAAAATCTATTAGAGCATATCCGTAATGATCTGTTGCATGACCCATTGAGTTCTGTTGACGTTAGTGCCATGAATTTGCCATTATGTCATGTCTAATGCTCACAGTATCATCTAGTGCCTCAGCATAGGATAATGGCACTGTCCCTGTTCCGGTAGTTAAGTCACCAGCGCGCGCACACACACGCTGGTGTGTGTGTGTGTGTGTGTGTGTGTGTGTGTGTGTGTGTGTGTGTGTGTGTGGCTGTCTGTCTGTCTGTCTGTCTGTGTCTGTGTGTACGTGCGTGTGTGTGTGTATGTGTGTGTGTGTGTGTGTGTGTGTGTGTGTGTGTGTGTACACGTGCGCGCGCGCGCGCGCGCGCGTGCGCGCGCGTGTGTGTGTGTGTGTGTGTGTGTGTGTGTGTGTGTGTGTGAACTTTGTAAAAGGTCAGGGTTATTCGTAGGTGAGGTGCGATAAATATCTATTTGTAGTAGTAGTAGTAGTAGTAGTAGTAGTAGTAGTAGTAGTAGTAGTAGTAGTAGTAGTATGCACAGCAGTAGTAATAGTAGTAGTAGCAGCAGAAGCAGTGGTAGTGGTTATAGCAGCAGCAGCAGCAGCGGCAGCAGTAGTAGTAGTAGTAGTGGTAATAGTAGAAGTAGTAATAGAAGTAGCAGTGGTGGTGGTAGTGGTGGTGGTGGTGTGATAGTATACCATTCAATCTTTAGATAACACACTGGTATATATTTGTACTCTTGTGAACTGCGTTGTTCGACTTCTTGATAACATCAAATTTTTGTTTGGCTTGAAAGCACCTAGCAAAAAGAAGTTAAAGAAAGCATAAATGAATAAGTAAATCTAATTAATAGGTTAATTAGTTAATTGATTAACTAAATGCATAAATGAAAATAAATGAAATAAAATAAAACAATGCTCCCCATGTCAAGTTGTCTGAGACACAAGACACGTGTTAAACAGCAGTACAGTGCTGGCTGCAGGTTAGTCTCTGGTCAGCACAACTGACCGCTTCAGCGTCACTACTGGCTCGGAAAAGCACACTTGAGACCTCTTCAATTCCCCGTTCTCTTCCTGCGCTATCACACTGGCCTTCGCTGTGGGGCCCCTTCTTCATTGAAACCACCATCAAATCACAAACCTACAAACTTGCTTCGTCTAGTTAGTGAAAGTGGCGATGTTTCCTTTTTTTTTCAGCGCTCGATCTTCGGATTCGCAATCCAAGATCGGTCAGGTTCGCAGTGGAAAAAACAAAAATGGGATCCAGTTCTCCTATAATGGAAATCCGTTTGAGTCAGCTCTCAATGACTGACAGTTCGTGGCCAGTTGACCTACATTTCTATTCTCAGTTGACCTACATTTCTATTCTCAGTTGACCTACACTTCTATTCTCAGTTGACCTGCATTTCTATTCTCAGTTGACCTACATTTCTATTCTCAGTTGACCTGCATTTCTATTCTCGATTCGTCATTAACCATGTTCACTGAGTACGACCGGGGCAGTAATCATGTTCATTAGGTATAATTTTGTAACCATCCTGATTGGGTACGGTCGGAATAGTAACCGTGTTCGTTGGGTACAGTCGGAATAGTAACCGTGTTCATTGGGTACAGTCGGAATAGTAACCGTGTTCATTGGGTACAGTCGGAATAGTAACCGTGTTCATTGGGTACAGTCGGAATAGTAACCGTGTTCATTGGGTACGGTCGGAATAGTAGTAACCGTGTTCATTGTGTAGTAATTATGTTCATTGGGTACGGAATAATAATAATGTTCATTGGGCACAGCCGAAATAGTAACCCTGTTCATTGGGTGTGGCAGGGGCAGTAGCCCTGTTCACTGGGTACAGTCGGAATAATAACCATGTTCACTGGGTACAGCCGGAATAGTAACCATGTTGATTGGGTACGGAATAGTAACCATGTTGATTGGGTACGGAATAGTAACCATGTTGATTGGGTACGGAATAGTAACCCTGTTCATTGGATATGGAATAGTAACCATGGTCATTGGGTACGGAATAGTAACCATGTTCATTGAGTATGGAATAGTAACCATGTTCATTGAGTATGGAATAGTAACCATGTTCATTGAGTATGGAATAGTAACCATGTTCATTGGATATGGAATAGTAACCATGTTCATTGAGTATGGAATAGTAACCATGTTCATTGAGTATGGAATAGTAACCATGTTCATTGGGTACCGAATAGTAACCATGGTCATTGAGTATGGAATAGTAACCATGGTCATTGGGTACGGAATAGTAACCCTGTTCATTGAGTATGGAATAGTAACCATGTTCATTGGGTACGGAATAGTAACCATGGTCATTGAGTATGGAATAGTAACCATGTTCATTGAGTATGAAACAGTAACCATGTTCATTGGGTATGGAACAGTAACCCATGTTCATTGGGTATGGAACAGTAACCATGTTCATTGGATACGGAATAGTCATGTTCACTGGGTACGGTCAGAATGCTAACCTTGATGAAAGATGGTTCAGACTTCAGTGAAGCTCAATCAGCATGAGTTCCCTCCCTTGACCGAAGGTGTTTCGGACGTAAATGAAGCTCCGACATCTCGTGGTCACTCTGTTAACTAGGCCGTGGTCATAGGGGTCAGTGAAGAGAAACTAGGCAAGGTTCGTCGTTAGTTCGCCTCTCGACCGAACCATGGGTCGTCTGATTAGGACCAGTCCTTCGATGGCCAGTTCCCCACCCAAATGAGCCACTCAGTCACACACGTTCTTAGTCATCAGTGCCGGCACTGCAGGGACCACTCCTTTCTCCGGCTTTGTTTCGGTATAATCCGGGACGACTTTACCCTTCGCGTAAGCCAGGGCGACCTAAAACCAAAACTCTATCTTTGTCGCCCTCTCTCCCATCCCCCCCCCCCCCCCTTTTTTTTTTTTCTTTTTCTGTTTTTTTTTTGCTTTTTTGTTAAATGGGGGGGGGGGGGGGGGGGGGGGGAGGGTGTCTTGTTTGTTCCGTGAGCCATTTGTCTCCATCAGAGCAAGGGGAGAGCGTACCGCATACAGCATTTTTTTTTAATGACATGTCTTTAACTGTGTTTTGCGAGAGGAGACAAAGTTACCGTTCTTCTTTATTATTTCAAATCATGTTTCAAACCAAGCCGATGATGGGGGGGGGGTGGGAGGTATGGTGTGGGGGGGGGGGGGGGGGGGGCGGGGACACAGAAGATAAGTTAGAATTTTAAAAAGATGTTAATGAAATGGGCAACATCAATACTATTCACGTAAGCAAAAACTGCAGATAAATGAATTACAGAAATAAGACTGGATTCCAGGGGGGCAATACTGAGGGGGTGGGGGGCATTTTTGCTACCGACACTGTCCGCCTACGTCACTTTACACTGTTGACAGTGCCGTTGACAGTGTTTGAACAAAGTGACGGGTCTGACAACTGGCTGTAAATATCGAACGGGGCATTACTGTTCCTGGACCATACCCCCCCCCCCCCCCCCCTCACTCTACATTTCTACTACCGCGTCGTCATTGAATCATTGAAGTATTCTGCTTCATATACAGCAGTTATGTGTGTCAGTTTCAATTGTTTCCCGGTGCTGTTGGTAGTGTGTGTGTGTGTGTGTGTGTGTGTGTGTGTGTGTGTGCGAGTATCTTTATGAACATGCAAATGAGTTCTCTCTCCGTGTGTGTGTGTGTGTGTGTGTGTGTGTGTGTGTGTGTGTGTGCGTGCGTGCGTGTGTGTGTGTGTGTGTGTGTGTGTGTGTGTGTGTGTGTGTGACCATTTGACTGATTTTCCCACTATACAACCCGGACGGACCAAAGTGGCATGCAGAGTTCAAAGGAATTGTCCAACCGGACCATCTGCATTGTAAAACCCCGCACAAAGTGACGGATATGACATGGACATTTTTCACTTCTCACGCACACACACACACACGCACACACACACACACACACACACACACACACACACACATCGGACAGAAGTGTGAGCCAGTGTGTCATATTGCAGTCAGTGTGCCGGTGAAGACAGACAATTCAGAATCAAACAAGTGGTGACACTTTTGCTTACCTTGCATATGCCGGCTAACATCAACTACAGTAACTTCATGAAGACTATACAGTTCACGAATCAAAACCCCTCCATTTTGTAAGCTGAGGGACCCCAATTTACAAATAATCAACCAATCAGTGGTCAATCTGCAGGCAAATTGTAGAAATCATCAAGACTATACAGCTGACGAATCAAAAAAGCCCTCCGTTTGTAAGCTGAGGGACCCAAAGTTACAAATAATCAACCAATCAGTAGTCAATCTGCAGTCAAATTGTAGAAATTTCCCCCCCCCCCCCCCCCCCCCCCCCCCCCACACACACACACAGAGGAAACTATCATCAAATAAATAAACAACATAAATAAACAACCCAGTGAATAAGTAAAGCTTCCCTCCTGCTAAAAAAAATAAAACAGGAAACTAACTATCATCAGAGAAATAAACACCTAAATAAACAACGCAATGAATGAATAAAGTTTCCCTCTAGCTAAAAAGACAGGAAACTATTATCAGAGAAATAAACAACCTAAATAAACAGCCCAGTGAATGAACAAAGCTTTCCTCCTGCTAAAACAATCAGGAATCTATCATCCAATAAATAAACAACCTAAATAAATAAAAAAAAACAATGAATGAATAAAGCTCTCCTCCTGTTAACAAAATCAGGAAACTATCATCAAATAAATAAATAAATAACCTAATAAAAAAAAAACAGTGAATGAATAAAGCTTCCCTCCTGCTAAAAACAAACAGGAAACTATTATCAGAGAAATATACAACTTAAATAAACAACCCAATAAATGAACAAGGCTTCCCTTCTGCTAAAAAACAAACAAATAAGAAACTATCATCAAATAATAAACAACCCAAATAAACCCAATGAATGAATAAAACTTCCCTCCTGCTAAAAACAATAAATAAATAAAAACAGGAAACTATCACCAAATAAATAAACAACCTAAATAATGAATAAAGCTTCCCTCCTACTTAAAAAACAAACAGGAAACTATCACCAAATAAAAAAACAACCCAAATAAACAACCTAGTGAATGAATAAAGCTTCCCTCCTGCTAAAAAGTAAACAGGAAACTATCACCAAACAAATAAACAACCTGAATAAACAACCCAATGAATGAACAAAGCTTCCCTCCTGCTGCTTTCGCCCTTGGCTGATAAAGACACACAGAACTTTCCTCGATGGACTCACTCACAGTGTAAGGGAGATGTTGACATTTTGTCAACACACACACAGTGGGGATGGGGGAAGGGAGGGGGGGGGGGGGGGGGGATCGTGGCAGACAACTGGCGCTGTGTCATATTCACCAGATATTTCTCTGTCAACCGACATGAAAATAGTTCTATATATTATGTAAGCAATGCTCTTGTCGGCAATCGTGTTGGAGTGCAATGATAAAAAATGCTTTCATTTCATTTTTAAAGCTCGTAAGGGGCTCATCCATCTCTTTCACCAAGGTCGACCAATCAGAAGACGGTATCGATCAAGCATCCAACCCAAAGGTAGGACTCATTCGTTTCACGGCCTGGAGGCCAGTTGAACACAAACACACGACGGTCGTGGTCTATCGGATTATTTGCGTTGATGAAGGGTTTTTCGAGACAGCCCGCATTTCTTGGAGATATATGATAACACGATGTTAATGTATACTCTTCAAAAAAGAAAACGCTTAGGCTTTCACAGCGCTGGTATCTACCTGCCGACTTCCATTGTGACTCGGAGGCAAGATACTAATTTTTCCAAACCATCGATGCGAGGTTAGACCGACAAAAGTACAAATCTTAAAGGCACTCAAAGATTTACACATTCTTTGTATTGCAAAGCTTGTTGCTGTTGTTGTTGTTGTTTTTTTGTTGTTGTTTTTCTTTCTTTCTTTCTTTTTGCTTTCAGAAATGTGAACTCTGCTACGACGAAACAAAACATTTATTTTCTTTCTTTTTTTTCTCTCATTTTTTTCTTTGTTCCCTCTATTCTTCTTTTTCTCTGTTCCTTTTTTCCTTTTCTTAAGAACAGTAACGATTTGATTTCATCGCAATGAATTCCCTGACATTCCTTCAAGCCGTTCATTTCATCGCCATCGATTCCCTGACATTCCTTCAAGCCGTTCATTTCTTCGCCATGAATTCCCTGACATTCCTTCAAGCCGTTCATTTCATCGCCATCAATTCCCTGACATTCATTCAAGCCGTTCATTTCATCGCCATCAATTCCCTGACATTCCGTCAAGCCGTTCAGCGTCTGGGTCGTCTGTTGAATTTGATGGAAGACGAGCCAGCAAGCGTTTGGTGCAGAGAGCAGACCGACAATAGCAAACAACGCGCGAAAAAACACACAACATTATCGTTGAAACCAGTAGAATTTAGACAGAGAAACCAAAAATAAATAAATAAAATAAGGTCAAAACAAAATGTATACTGTCTGATGGGTATTCTCCTGTCTGATTCCATTTACTGCAAACTGCAAAGGCGAAAGGTCTCGATTATGTACATTCTGAGTTAAAAACAAAAACAACTTTTATCAATGCCAACAGTCGTCTCAGAGGTTTATAAAATTGTTGAAAGAAATACGAGTCATCCTGGTGAATATGCCAAAACAATGAAACGGTGCGTAAATCTGTTGCGGTCCTGTCAACCCATTCCTGTTCCCAGTGATGAAGTGTGTGTGTGTGTGTGTGTGTGTGTGTGTGTGTGTGTGTGTGTGTGTGTGTGAATGTGTGTGTGTGTGTCAGTACAACTTTGAGTTAATCTGACAATAAACTGGTTTCAGTCAGTCAGTCAGTCAGTGTGTGTGTGTGTGTGTGTGTGTGTGTGTGTGTGTGTGTTTTTCTGGCATATTTCTAATAAACTGGAAGTCTAATCATGTTTTTTAAGGCCTGGTTCTTTCAGTTTTGACATATGGTTAAGAAGTATTCCTACAGCATGAAAGGCAGATTGACATAAACTAACCTGTTTTGATGCATGGCCAAGAAGCATTCAACAGCATGAAAGGCAGATTTACACAAGCTAAGCAGTGTTGACGTGTGGCCAAGAAGTATTCTTACAGATCAACGGCAGTTTCAACTGGTTAGTTTTTAACCTTGCATTATGACGTCTCCACAGCATCAACGGCAGTTTCAACTGGTTGTTTTTTAACCTTTCATTATGATGTCCCTACGGGCTTCAAACTGATTTGACATACAAGGAAACAACTTAAATGAACGTGTTAATCGGCACATGTCATTTTACTATGAGAGCTTATAGCCCCAGCCGATCGCAAAGAGCCATATCAGGGCTGTATCATGACAGCAAGAACCCAATAACTTCAGTTATGACCGAGCTGGATGGGAGTACTTGAGTTTCTAGGGAGACACGTAACAAAGTACACGTGCTTGGCTCATACCACTGTTTCTGCATTGTTTCAGCGCTGTAACTTGTCTCCAGATGACATTACCACGCTTTCAAACCACTCACATCCTTCATGGTCGGTTGGCAGAGCAGGCTGAAATCATCCACTCTTAAGGGGATGTCAGTAGAAACGATAATGCTCTGTTACATCCTATGCCACGGACCTGATAGAACGCGAATAGGGTTTCTCATCTACGCATATTCACAAATGGTTCTCCTAAAAATGCCTCCTATGTTGGATCTGGTTTTGCTATGCCAGCGTTTGATATTAACACGGGATTTCTGTTTTACAAGTGAATTTTCAGTTGAGCTAATATGCGATTTTGAAGGTAGTAGATTTTATTCTTAACATGCTTGTCTTTGATATAAAGAATAGTGATGTGATCGGACTTAAAAACCAGCGCTTCCAGTTTGTCACTGTCATTCCAAATTTAGTTGTTCAGACATGGTATGGGAGATTGTATTTCTCGTCCATCAGTTAACAATAGGGAGTTCCAAAATTACTTTGTCATGGGTACCTGGGCATTCTGAGTTAAAAACAAAAACAAACTTTTTATCAATGCCAACAGTCGTCTCAGAGGTTTATAAAATTGTTGAAAGAAATACGAGTCATCCTGGTGAATATGCCAAGACAATGAAACGGTGCGTAAATCTGTTGCGGTCCTGTCAACCCCATTCCTGTTCCCAGTGATGAAGTGTGTGTGTGTGTGTGTGTGTGTGTGTGTGTGTGTGTGTGTGTGTGTGTGTGTGTGTGTGTGTGAGTACAACTTTGAGTTAATCTGACAATAAACTGGTTTCAGTCAGTCAGTCAGTCAGTGTGTGTGTGTGTGTGTGTGTGTGTTTTCTGGCATATTTCTAATAAACTGGAAGTCTAATCTTGTTTAA
>JADBJO010008736.1:79693-84693 GCA_016801955.1 Conus betulinus
TTTTCCCTCTCCACACTTTCGTTTTATTCTATTTACTATCCTTCGCTGGCTGCTCTGGGGTGCTGTTGGATTCTTTTTTGAACCCTTGGTGGTGAAAACACCGCAGAATTATGGACTGTGGTGTCTCTATTTGACACCAGGAGCGCAAATACAATCAGCCGTGTCTCCGTGATGAATCCGATCCAGCGGACGAAAGGCTTTGGAACAGGCAGAACAAACAGATCTGTCTTGGAACAGGCAAGACAGACAGATCTGCCTTCTCACGGGATCACGATGGTTGCCTGAGGCAGTTAGAGAAGGATTTCTCAGATTTATAATATATTTCCACCGTTTTCTTCGTCATAATTTTTTTTTGTAAAAGTTCAAATCTTTGTGATGTCATTATTATAATGACGGAAGAATTGTTAGCTTGCACTTTTTTTTTTTCCCCACTACTTAATTGTTCAGCATATATATATATATATATATATCAAAACAATAAATTCCAAGGATAAAGTACCGAGCACACCATTCCAGCAACTTACAGAGCAGTTAGGTGTTGCAATGACTGCAACAAATATTGAATTATAAACAAAGCTTGCTCTTATGTCTCAAATTGTAGAAAAGGGGGGGGGGGGGGGGGGGGGGGGGGGGGGGGATAAGCCTTCATATCTGCAGTGGGTAGATCATGATGCCTAACTGGCAGTATGTGCTTGAATGGGGAATAATAAATGCTTCTCAAAATGAGCCTTCAACAAGCTTATAGTCTCCGAAGTAGGAGACCATCTCCAATGGGGAGGAAGCTCACTAACATATAACTCCTGGTCAGACACCGATATTTCGAAACCTGGGGGCGGTTGCATATACATTTTTAAAAGTTGACCTAAGCAAAGTTTGCTTAGCGCCAAAGCAAACTTTGTAAAGATTTCCTTTGCGCATTTTTGTCAATCGGTTGCACATACCATCTTTGTCGCGGACTTAACTAAGATGTGGGTCACGATGGTTATTTATACATGGCTCCGTCATCGTACACAGTTTGTGCTTACGTCACCAAAACGAACCAATGGTAAGTAACTTCCTCAGATGTGAATCGACAAGACAGCATGGCGGACAACGAAGGGAAGAAGCGTGTCAGAACAGCGAATTTCACTGATTGTGAGGTAAAAACGTTAGTAGAAAAAGTGTCGGAAGTGTCAGACGTTCTGTTTGGCAAACTCAGTTCAAGTGTGACAGCAAAAAAGAAAGGAGAGGCTGTGGGCATCAATCACTGAGGCTGTGAACGCTCGCGGCAATTGCTTGCGTACGGTGAAGCAATGCCGAAAGAAATGGTCGGAACTGCGCGGGAAGACCATCCATTTGTTAAACAAAAGAAAAAATGTTCCTACTGGAGGTGGCCCGATGGAGGATACACCGTGGTGGGTTAACGCAGTCCTCGCCATTATTGGCGTGGACAACTGCGTCATTTCTGGAGTACCTCTGGATTTACAATTTTGACGCAGTCCTCGCCATTATTGGCGTGGACAACTGCGTCATTTCTGGAGTACCTCTGGATTTACCACTTTTTTTTTTCTCCTCAGTAACCGCGGAAAGTGGCAAATTGCTTCCTCTGCCTTTTCGGTTTTAAGAAGAATGCTATACCAGAAAAAAGGCTGGTGTGCAATACCGTAGTATGTTTGTTGAGTTTTCAAAAAAAAAAAAAAAAAAAAAAAACAACCAAAGGTGCCACCTAAGAAGCAAAAGAAAATAATGAAAGAGCGAAATAAGCTACATTTTCTTTTGAAAAAAGTAGAAAATATAAAAAGATAACCTCTTAAGACACAAGTGCTGAGGGCCAGTTCTTGGAATGAATCCACAAGGGACTAAATTACAATAAAACAATAAATTCCAATCTGAGACATAAGAGCAAGCTTTGTTATATAATTCAATATGTATGTATGTATATATATATATATATATATATATATATGTGTGTGTGTGTGTGTGTGTGTGTGTGTGTGTGTGTGTGTGTGCATATGCATTTGTGTGTGTTGTGATGTGATATATGTGCGCGCTTGCATCTGCTTGCGAGTCTCCCCCCCCCCCCCCCCCCCCAACACACACACACACACACACACACACACACACACACACAATCGCAATTCTTTTTTAAAAGAAACCAGGTAAATAAAATGCGGCCCTTTAAACAAGCATACTAAGGAGTAGCTTATTTCCTCTTCGCCATTTATTCCTCTTAAGTTTCTCTAGTTATTCCTCTTTAGATTGGTTACTCAATGACGTAGCTTGGTTGGTTGGATTTTTATCAACTTCGAAGTGCTATGCTTTGTATTTTGATCATGATGCGGAGAACAATAGTGGGTTTTTATTTTATTTTATTTTATTTTATTTTTTTGTTTGTTTCATACTTATGCAAGTAAACACAAAATTTATTGGTTTCATTTATCTTTTTTTTTTTTCCCTAGGTGCACGGCACAGTACGGCAGTGTGTGTGTGTGTGTGTGTGTGTGTGTGTGCGTGCGTGCGCGTGCTAGATCGATCTTGAAATGGGAATGAAAACACAATGAAGTAACGAGTTTCTTGACTTGATTCGACGAACACAATCTAATCCAGTGTAGTGTTCTTCGTTGACTAAACGGGTAAGACTGAACAAAAAATCATGCACCCACGCGCACACACACACACACACGCGGGTGTTCGTGAGTGCACTTGCTTGATTCGTGAGTGCGCGCGCGTGCACAGGCAGACAGACAGACAAACACACACCCACACACATGCACACACACACACGCACACACACACACGCGAACACACACACACACACACACACACACACACACACACACACACACACACACACACATGCGCGCAAGCTCGCCGCGCATGTACAAGCGCTTGCTTACACACAAACACACCCATGCACACCCGTACCGACACATACCCACGGGCACACTCCCCCCTCTCCCCCCACACACGCACACCAACCCATCCGCCCGCCCTCCATACAAACCTACATGTATACCTTCGCACATACATGCATGCATACATACATACATACATACACATATATACATACATACATACATGCATGCATGCATACATACACACATACACACACACATACATATATACATACATACATACACGCATACACATACATACATACATACATATATGCATACATATATACATACATACACGCTTACATACATCCATACATATACACAATCCGAGAGAGAGAGAGAGAGAGAGAGAGAGAGAGAGAGAGAGAGAGAGAGAGAGAGAGAGAGACAAAGACAGAGACAGAGACAGAGAGTCAAAACTTTTAAAATGTATAATGGGGACGACAATTCGTGCCGGCCAGGATGGCATGATCTATCGCCCGACTGAGTCGATTTGACATAATGCCATTTCGGCACGAATTTGTCGCCGTATTGGGGCGACAGTCCATGCCGTAAAAGGCGAGCTTACGTGCGCCAGTGCCCTTCTGACTATCGACACGTCGAACTTGTGCTACGTCGGATTGATATTTTTTTTAAATCAACTTTTCGGACTATCGAATCGTCGTACTTATAACGCCTCGGACAAAAAATTTCTCGGACTGTTGCTTCGTCACACTAATGCACCACTTTTTCGGACTATCGCTTCGGCTTCGGACTGTTGATATATCAGACACTGAACATCGGAACATCGGACCCTAACCCTCCCCAATGACTGAAGGCACACGGCCATTGAATGAAAGTCGTCTGTTGTGCAATGACTGAATGTACACACTGGGCCTTTGGAGGAAAGTCGTCTGTTCCACAATGACTGAATGCACAATCTGGGCCATTGGAAGAAAGTCGTCTGCACGACACTGACTGCACGCACACACAAGGCCATTGGAGGAAAGTCGCCTCACGTAGTCTGTTTAGCGCATGCGCCTCAGTTATTTCTATCTACGGACGATTAAGCAGACGACTCGGTTAATGAACATTTGAATTTGTATGCATTTGAACATTAATCAAAATACGTAACAATTCGTTGCATAAGAGAACAACAGCGGTATATAATTATTAACAGATTTCGTGTCTGACCTTTCAGTCCCGACAGAAAACATTCATTTTAGTTCCATCAAAGACTGCGCGGATCTAAATAGAAAGAAGCTGGAAAACAACCAACAAGAAAGACAACTTCTGTTCACTTCAAAGGCGAAAGACATGCAAGTAACTTCAAAGGAATGTGCTTACCGCACTAATTCGCCTAGCACCAATGTAGACTGAAACCATACTTGTGTGTTCTGGCACCAACGCAGACAGAAGGCATACGTGTGTTTAGTGCCTGCATATATGCTGGGCGACATGATGCCATAAACAGCATTCTTCCGGGGTCATAAACTACAGTTTCGTGATGAGACCAAAGTTTTCTGTCTTGATTTGTTATTTAGTGTTTGGTTTCCCCCGCCTCATTAATGTTGTTCTTTTACACAGAACTTGATACATGATTTCAGTTGTTTAACACTCTCTCTCTCTCTCTCTCTCTCTCTCTCTCTCTCTGTGTGTGGTGTGTGTGTGTGTGTGTGTGTGTGTGTGTGTGTGTGTGTTATTGTTGTTGTTGTTTGTCGCCATTGTCATTTTGTTGTTGTTGTTGTTGTCTTTCAACCGATAGTCTCTTCGTCTTCCATTCAAAGCAGATCAATGTTGTTGTCTGTCAGGACTGGTGTCTTCCATTCAAAGCAGATCAATGTTGTCTGTCAGGGCTGGTGTCTTCCATTCAAAGCAGATCAATGTCGTTGTCTTTCAGGACTGGTTGTCCACAAGAATTTTTTTTGATAACTTCCGTTTGTTCACTTTAATTCTGTATTTCTTTATGCATTTATGCCTGGGTTTTTTCCCTGTTCCTTTTCTATTTTTTCTTCTTTTCTTTGTTTGAAAAAAGTTTCCTTTTTGAAATCCAGAGAGTACAAATCAGACACAATGATCACAGATACAGATGCGTTGTCGATTCAGTACAACGAAATGATTGGACATAATTCATAACCAAGTAAT
>JADBJO010008736.1:89693-91946 GCA_016801955.1 Conus betulinus
GGTCTGGTCAGGAATTGTGCAAACCAGGCATCACGCACTCTCTGCTGGTCTGGTCAGGAACTGTGCAAACCAGGCATCACGCACTCTCTGCTGGTCTGGTCAGGAACTGTGCAAACCAGGCATCACGCACTCTCTGCTGGTCTGGTTAGGAACTGTGCAAACCAGGCATCACGCACTCTCTGCTGGTCTGGTCAGGATCTGTGCAAACCAGACATCGTGCACTCTCTGCTGGTTTGGTCAGGAACGCATAGATCCGAAACGAAATTTAAAACTGTTTGGGAAGCGTTGATTCAGCTTTATTACCTCTACTGCTTGGAACTCACCCCCCCCCCCCCCCCCCACCCCCACCTCCCGCCCTTCCCCCATTTGATGGATTCAGCCTGCCTGCCCTGTTCTCAAAACACAGTTCATGACCTGTGTTTTCAGCCAGGCATTTTGAACTATGGTGTTCCTGCATTAGGTGTTCCCAGTGAGACCTGTTGTAAGTTATTTGTTACATATGTGTTCCCAATGAGACCTGTTGTAAGTTGTTTGTTACATATGTGTTCCCAGTGAGACCTGTTGTAAGTTGTTTGTTACATATGTGTTCCCAGTGAGACCTGTTGTAAGTTATTTGTCACATATGTGTTCCCAGTGAGACCTGTTGTAAGTTATTTGTTACATATGTGTTCCCAGTGAGACCTGTTGTAAGTTATTTTGTTACATATGTGTTCCCAGTGAGACCTGTTGTAAGTTATTTGTTATGTATGAATGAATGGTCTGAATGGTGGACGTCAGTGCAGTTAGCAGTTTTCAACAAGAGCTGCGCATAAACAAATACTATTTATCATTATCATCATTATTATTATTATTATCATTATTATTACTACTATTATCATTCTTATTATGAGTAGTAGTAGTAGTAGTAGTAGTAGTAGTAGTAGTAGTAGTAGCCTTGTTGTTGTCGTCATCATCATTATCATCGTCGTCGTCATTGTTCTTGTTGTTGTTATAAGCATTATTCGTTATAATTAAGTGTGTGAACGAGAGAACAATGGATGAACTGGAGAGAGAGAGAGAGAGAGAGAGAGAGAGAGAGAGGAGAGAGAGAGAGAGAGAGAGAGAGAGAGACAGACAGACAGACAGAGAGAGAGAGAGAGAGAGAGACAGACAGACAAACAGACAGACAGACAGAGACAGAGAGAGAGAAAAAGAAGAGAGAGAGAGAGAGAGAGACAGACAGACAGACAGACAGACAGACAGACAGACAGACAGAGAGAGAGAGAGAGAGAGAGAGAGAGAGAGAGAGAGAGCACGGCTGGCATTACACTGAACACTAGAATGAATTGCATCACAAATATCTTGCAAAGGTTATATATGCTGAATGATACGTTTTGAGAGCTTGTCTTCTTCTTCTTCTTCTTCTTCTTCTTCTTCTTCTTCTATAGCATACCGTGAAAAAAAACAACAGAATACGATAAAAACAAATGAAGACGAACACATAGGTAGGAAGGGGCAGTTACGAGAAAGCAGTATAGCAGAGCGTTGAACTTGACCCACAGTGTAACAGGCAGCCAGCGGAGAGAGAGCCAAGAGAAAGCAGTATAGCAGAGCGTTGAACTTGACCCACAGTGTAACAGGCAGCCAGCGGAGAGAGAGCCAAGAGAAAGCAGTATAGCAGAGCGTTGAACTTGACCACAGTGTAACAGGCAGCCAGCGGAGAGAGAGCCAAGAGAAAGCAGTATAGCAGAGCGTTGAACTTGACCCACAGTGTAACAGGCAGCCAGTGGAGAGAGAGCCAAGAGAAAGCAGTATAGCAGAGCGTTGAACTTGACCCACAGTGTAACAGACAGCCAGTGGAGAGAGAGCCAAGAGAAAGCAGTATAGCAGAGCGTTGAACTTGACCCACAGTGTAACAGGCAGCCAGCGGAGAGAGAGCCAGTGAAAAGAGATGCGTGCAGAAACAGGATTCCTTGAAGGACTGAGTCTGTTGGGCACTTCCTGGTTTGTCACGTGGTCTGTCTATGAGCACGGAGAGTCTGACGGGAGATGGTCAAAATCCTACAGTAGCGTCTCATCCGCATGTTGACCATTCATTTGCAGTGAGAATCCAAGTTTTATGTGTGTAACACAAGGTGGAGATGGCTAAGGAACAAGCTGCATCCAATGCGTTTAAAGTTACCACACTGTTGGATGTCCCTACCACCTCATGTCTCACAGATAACACAGGGTCATCACGCTGTAGCACTCTATGGCTGCGATTGAAGGATGAAA
>JADBJO010008737.1:0-15000 GCA_016801955.1 Conus betulinus
TATGCCTTCATTTTGGCAATTAACACAAGTCCGGAGGGTTCGAATTTTTTTTTAAACAATTGGGTACAATTTTTAAAACAATTAAAATTAAAAGTAGATACATACAATCTGGATGAGAGCCAGCTTCTAAGCAGCTCTAAAGTTAATAATAAGGTCAAGGCTTGCATGCTTTCCACTACAGAAATCCACAGCCAGGAAGAAAATGTACGACTCTGAACTCTGACCATTGCACTGTGTTGAATGAGTGGAAGAAAGCGCCCAAGCGCCCATATTGAATACAAAGTATTAGATATTAGGGAATAGTAACACAGATCTACTGAAAATTAAACACATGGAAATATGTTTTGAGGTCACGTAGGTTCTTGCAAAGCGAAATTAAAACTTTCAAAAGGGTGTCAATGAGGACATCCTGAAAAAAAAATGAAAACTGGTTTTAAGGAGCTATTACATTTTTTGTATATAATTAAAAACAGAGAAGGAGAATAGAGGAGAATTGATAGTAAATATGTCTTAAGTTCTCAGCACCACGTATGCAGGAAGAAGAAACTGGAGCTACAGTTACAATTCCGATATAGACAAAACGATTGTTTTCAAATACCCTTAAAAAAGCAAAATATTTGAAATATTCAAATCAGGAAACATCACAATTAATCCAATCAAATTTATCTCTCGACATCCTATTTCGGATTTATCTGTTCTGGGTCTAAGCCATCAGAAATACAGGCATATAAGGGCTGTTTCTCAGGGGGTTGTTTAAGGGAAAATATGAGGTATTATAAAAATATGATTGTAATCACTCATGCAGTCCGGGCTTCAGAAGGAAAATCATTTGTGCCACCAAACACGTATTTATAAAAGTAATAGATTAGCTGGCTATAAACATTAATCAAAAAAAAATTTCAGGAATTCTTTTGAGGCTCTTAAAACTGTCGAGGCGTTAAAGTGTCCCCCGAAAAAAAAGCAATTCCTAAAGCTACTATTCTAAACACGAAATTGATTTAATCTTTCTTTCCAACAGACAACCATCAAGGTATATTTTAAAACACATGCAAATCTAATTCTTCTTCATAAACAAACGCTGGATTCCCTCAACGTGACAGGACTGGGTCCTTTGTTTTGTTTTGATTTTACATTAATGATCTGATGGTACTTGAAAATGACCAGCGGATATTGATTTGCCTGGAGACACACAACTTTAGAAAAAACAGATCATTCTGACCGTCAGGTTTCCCGTGACATCCAAGAAAAACAGCGATCATCAGTTAAATGGACCCAGTATTACTTACATGAGCTCTCATCCTCCTAAAAAAAAAAGTTTATCATAATTACTTAGAGACAGAAACGTTGTGAAAAACTGAGCAAAATCACCAGCACTTTGGCATTTCTAATGAAAAAAATGATGAAGTATTGGTTCTCAAAACTTACAAATGATAAAAAACAACAGATAAAATGTCTTGATCACAAACACTTTGCAGCCTGCCTTAATCTAGAAAAATGTTACCAACAAAGTCAATCTGATCAAAAGGATTAAGATTTTTTTTGCATACAAAATTCAATGTTATTATTCAGGCCTATTCATTGTCTATGCCTTAACATTTTTGGGACCCCAGCGAGCAGTTAATTTACCATAAACCACTGTTACAGCAGCACAAAAGAGCTGTCCACGCAGTGACAGGTAAACATTCCTCCTTCGCTGGAGATTCAGAACTGGCAAGCAAGCCAGGCAGGCATCCCTCAAACTCACAGCCAAACTGTTGTATCAACAAGGGATTGAGATTAGGCATAAGGTACCCCATAGAGAACTGCCTCCCACGTTTCTTTAACCAAATATGCTCACTTTTAACCTTATCGGACCCATTCTCACACCACAAACTCCGTCTATGAAGCAGTGAGTATCTATTTTCTAAATTTTAGTCGGGGGCGTATTCCAAGCAGATTTGGGGTTTATTGGAATCCATGCATGCTAAAGAGAACTAAAAAAAAATAAAAATTAATCATCCTCTTTTTTGTTAGATCCCAGCTTTAATAGTAATATGATTATTATAATTGTCAGATTTGACTCAATCTATACCCCAAAAATTATTGAATATACCTAATTTTAAATTTAGTTTATCAAATATCTGAGAAATGTTTCAACTTCGGACACTATACCAAAGTGCTTTGAACTCCTGTGTCATTTACGTATCTTTTCCACCGTATTTCTCGGATATCTTTATCCGTCTTTTTGCTTCATCGTCGTCTTCTCTGTATTTATCTCTAGCCTGACTGTTGCGTTCGTCTCAGTCTCTCTCCTCGTCCTCTCTCTCCCTATCACCCTCTCCTCTCTCTCTCTCGCCTCTCTTCTCTCTGGCTCCGTCTCTCTCCTCTCTCAGGGGCTGGTAAAACAATGAGCAAAAGAAACTGTCAGAGGTAATATTCAAGAACAAAGCCCATGGTTTGACTCTGAGAGTGCTATCTTAAACGAACGCCGTCAGGTTGAGACAAGCATTGAGAAACGTACATCGGGTCGTGTTTGGAAAGTTAATAACAACCCCAATCTGCTGTTCAACTGAGACTTAACTATTCTATAATGAGCATGAAACAAGTTATAAAGACTTACTTTGAGACAAAGCAGCAGTTTTATAGACAAGTTTTTTAAACCACTTAACGAAAAACCCACAAGATTCTAAACGGTTTTGGAGGGCACTGTAAGGTCTTTAAAAGTAGTTCTCATGTACCAAACACAATATCCAATGAAGAATGGTTTTTCAGCATTTCAAACAAGTCTTTAATGATTGAGCTGAATTCTTCTGGTCCTAATTCTCAGGAATTTCAAGCTGAGTATTTTTTCCTGTTGCTGATAGTAACGTCGATGAACTGGATGTCTGTATAACTGAAGAGTGGAAATTTTTGACTCAATTGAAGGCTTTAAAATAAATGAAAGCCCAAGCACCAGTCCCAGACGGACTAATTGGGGAATTTTATAAGTATTGCCACCCCAATTATTCTCTTTTTCCTTAAGGACCTGTTTCGCTTTTCAACAACTCTTTGATTTTGGCATCTTCCCTTCTATGTGGTGCGAAGCTCTGATTCAACCTTTGCACAAAAAGGGTGATATGGCTAAACCCAGACAATTTACAGAGGTACTCTCTCCTTTTAAACATTAGTTCAAAATTATATACTAACATATCTAACAAGCGTTTAATAAACTAAATGGATGAAGATTATGATGTCATAAACGATGTGCAGCTGGCTTTAGAACGAATTTATAGTACTACTGATCAGAACCCATATTTACCCCTTTTGTCTGCTGGTACAAAAGCACAACTTTCTAACCACAAGAAATTATACTTGCGTTGCTTTATCGACTTTATAAAGGCTTTCGATTCGGTAGATAGAAACCAACTCCTGGTCAATCTTAAAGAAAAAAGGTGCGCCCCCGCCGGTAAAGGGTTAAGATGTACAATGCACTTAAAAGCCCACATGTATGCAGATGTCAAAGCTATTAGGGTTTTCAAAAGTAGGGGGGAGATTTTTTTTTTTAAGATTTTTTATTTTTGTGGGGGTGTGAAAGCAAGGAACTGACACTTTTATGTTGTCCTGTTGTTTTCTGCATGCACAGCGTTGCTAGCAATCGAGATAAGTCCCGCATTCCTTTTTATTTTCCATATTTTTCCCATGAGCTTCGCTCTTGAAGAAAAAGATTCAATTCAACAACCGCCCCTTTTCGCAATCACGGTAAACACGGTTTTTTTTACCATTCCCTTATTGCCAGCACTTCATCTAGAGATACTAACTTATGCTTTTTGTCCTGACGACTGTTGCAATTCGTAACATCTACCCGTCATGGTCGCCAGCAGCAAATAATGTTGCTGTTGTAAAGCAAGCAGCAGTAAACTAAATTTTTGTGTTAAATTAAGACACATAGAAAAAAAAACTCTGATTTGATCGGTAAATTTTAGAAAAATCAAAAAGTTATTGTGTTTTAGCCATGCAACTAAATGGGGGGCTTATTAGGGCTGCGGTCAACTCGTGAATAGCACCTCAATTTAGAAAAACAAAAGTTATGGTGGTGTGGTAGGCAAGGGGAATAGATGGTTTTACGATGGTATGGACCAACTAGAAATTCGTTAACCAGTATGATTTTATTTAGCGTGGTGTTATCTTTTCCACGGGTCTTTCTTTTTTCCCATTGCCTTGAGGATTTAGCACCAAGGCAAAACGTCAAGTCATTCAATATTATAAAACTACTGTGTGGAAGTTTCAAAGTCTTCCCGAAATTGTTCTTTAAACTTTTTCGACGACTGTCAAAGTCCAGCCAATGCTTAGCTATTATGGTGCCGAGAAGCAGAAGTATGGGGTCGGTCTGACTGCAAAAACAAACTCAATTATTGAAAAAAGTACATTTGTTTGCACTCAAAGATTCTTAAATGTTTCCATAAAAAACACCCAATGCCTTAGTCTACAGGAAAAGAAACTGGTCGGTATCCACTCTATGTAAACAATTATACACTAAATGTATTAATTATTGGATTGGATACGTGTCGTTAATATGCGGATAATAATCGTCGCGTCTTTCCTAAGAAGGGGAAAGCTTACAACACGTTATGTGATTTGCATTTGTATCGAAGGACAAGAACAATTGGGGGGTTTCATCAGTTGTTGCTCTACAATTAAATCGCTATGGTTTGGGTATGTAGGGAAAAACCAGAACGTTTACAATGTCAAAGGTTTTCTCTCGAGAATTAGAAATCGGTGATTTGATTGATCATCTGTCATCTTCACAAGAATGGTACACCGACCTGAATAGGATATTAGTGGATCGCTTTTCCTTTTATTTTCTTCCTTTAAGCAATTCAGGACAAATACCGCTTGAGCACATTGATATGTTTACGGTTAAGTACTTTGAAGCAATGCTGTTTAGCGGTATTAATAATTCGTACATTTCGTAAAAAAAATCTCATAAGATTCAGGTTAGAGTTATCGTACTTATCTGTTTAATACTCACAAACTGCGCGGCATTCGAGTGTTCCCCGAGAGGCACTCTGCTGTCCTTTTTGTCCCAAGTCAGTTGGAATCTGAACTACCACTTTCTTATTGTATGCCCTAAGTATATAAGGATGTTCGAGAGCATTTCATACCCTCTAAATATTATGCAAGAGCGTCGGCTTTCACGATGTCACTATTACTGTCCCAATGTACTTGCCAATAAAATGGCCTAAAGATTGTTGCTGCTTTCATAACTAAAGCTTTTGAAATTAGATGCATGCCAAAAAAAAACGAAAAATGGTACGTAAAGTTCATATATATTTTATGCATAATTCGGGTGAGGTACTTGTTCCCCTTTTAAAAGCAAAAGAGCTTGTAGGTGTGATTGTATGCCGCGAGTGTATGTGTGTGTTTTGTGGTTTGTGTGTGTGTGTGGTGTGTGTGTGTGAGGTGTGGTGTGGTGTGTGTGTCGTGTGTTTGTGTGTGGTGTGTGTGTGTGGTGTGTGTGTGTGTGTGTGTGTGTGTGTGTGTGCGTGTGTGTGTGTGCGGTGCGAGTGTGTGGTGTGTGGTGAGTGTGTGTGGCGCGTTGCGTGTGTGAATGTGTTTGTGTGTGTGGTGTGTGTGTGTGGGGTGTGTGTGTGTGTGTGTGTGCGCGCGTGTGTGAATGTATGGGAAGAGCTATGGGTTTTTCAGGTTTTTGGGCAATTACAAATGAATTTACTTGTGACTTCTGGGGAGTTGTGTACTAGGATTTATGGCTCCTAAGCTGTGATATTGGTATTGTATTTGATGTGATTCGTGGATACATCCACTGATCTGCGCTGAGAAGATGCAAGGACACCAGTATTGATCCAGGGATGGCCGTCTTAGTCCGGCTGTAAAAATGTATGTATGTTCTATTTACTCCTCTGTTTTGTTGTTGTCCCCTCCCTCTTACATATTGGTGTGTTCCCACCCTAATGTGGTATTACCCCCTCCCCCACCCCCACACCCCTACCCTACACCCTCACCCCCCCCCTGACCCCCCCCCCCCCCTCCCCCCACCTCCCCAATGCCATTTGACATCTGGTGTCACGCAGTGCCTAGTTTCAACTTAAACGATTTCTGTTTTTAGGGTTGTCGTCTCTGTCATGCGCCTTCATCTTTTCTTTTTATCTCGCTTCTCTCTCACCTCTCTCTCTCTCTCACCTCTTCACTCTCATCTCTTAGGTTACTCTACTTTCCTCATTTCTCATTGTTCTACATTTTTCTTTGTCATTCATTTCATTTGTTTGTTTCAGGATGGGACTTATGTATCATTAGATTTTACTGCATTTTATCTACGTTGTATATTGGTTTTTTTTTTTACCCATATATATTTTCTGTGCCCAAGGAGGGTTGGATTGGTAAAAGAATTTATGCTTAATCCAGTAACCCCGTAAAATATTCTATTTCTCTCTCTCCTCATCTCTCTCTCCTCTATCTTCTCTCTCTCTCTCTCGGCAGTTGGGAAACCTGTAGGATTGTTTAGACTACGTGTTTAAAAAACTTATTAGTTGAAAAAGTCTACTGACACTCCTAAAACGAGCTAGGGCAAACTCATCTGAATCAACACAGGTAAGCTGGATTTCCAGATTCGTGGTTCCTTATGACAAGGTCTGTACCAACGCCCAGATCAGTGCTGATCGGACCCATCTGGTGGTAGCCAGCAGAGAGAGTGTCAAAACAGGAGCTGAGCGCGTATAACAAAGTTTAAACGTAGGCAGAGATTCCGGGACATGTCAAGAAAAAAGGCTATTGATTACTGTTGGACAAAAGCAAGGAGCCAAACACAAAAAAGTCAGTCTACCCGTGGGTCAATATATATGGCAGGAAAAAGGATAATCTTGGCCACCAACCATTGTTGTATTCCGCACTGGTGTACATCACTCTCCCAGATGTCTCTCTCTTTTGTCACGGGATATAACTTAAACTGGGGAAAAGTTCTTCCATTTGAAAAGGTCTAAAACGCGCTGTATGTGATGGACATTTAAAATGAGATCCATCATAAAGGAGTGGTGAAAACGTTTGAGTGGGTAAAAACCCAAAAAGCAACACTTTTTGGTTTTTACCCGAAGAACATTACCGCGGAGAAACGAGGCGTGCGATTGGTCTGGCATATTTTGTAATCTAGACTAAGATTTTGAACGATATTGAAAAAAATCTAAAGGCTCTTAAATCAGTCTGAGATTCCATCCATTTCAATAGGTCAGATTCTTTTTGCTTTTTGCGCTTTTCTGCCAAAGGTGTTGAAAGTGTACATAAATGGGTTGATGGCAGAATTTAAAGGAAGAAGTACGAATATAGCCAAGGCCACATTCACTTTCACTGGGGATAGGGGAGACCCGCCCAGGGCCCATACCACCAACAACCCAATGGGAAACCAGCACAAGAAGTCTGTTAGTGCAATTGTAATCAACCGCTGAGCAATCGTCATATCGTGAGATACATTCGTTGAGCTTGTCTTCAGGCATTTTGCTGTATTGACCAGTAGATGAAAGCCTGACCCACTGAGATTAATAGAAACAAAAAAATTGAACGACGATCATCACGCTGAAAGAATAAACTTTTCCTTTGAATGTTTTGCCTTGTAACTGGGAGTGGAATACAGATTCCTGTCTGGCTGTAAAACTCCCAGTGTGCTAATACTGGCATTAAAGGCAACAAGGCAAGAAAACAAAACCTGTCAGCCAGACCGATAAACACACTACCAGTGCTGATGTTCTCTGAAAGCGCATGGAACTGAATGGAAAGCACAGCACCATGAAACGATCTAAAGTGATGAGACAGATGATGAAAGCTGACACCTCACTGGACACCAGGCACAGAAAACCAGCCACCTTACAAGCAACACTGCTCTTCCATGAGTCATCATGATGAAGATAATTACCACGGAAACATTCATCAGCCACACCTATGACAGTTATATACGCCCCCATCACACAAAATCCGCTATGGTGAGGTTGGTGACAAACACGCTCTATACCACTGGACGACGCCATACTCCTCGCAAATAAACGGGGCGCAGAAACAGAAGACATTGCCAGTCACCGAGAGAGACAGGCAATCAGCCCACAGAAACCACGGTATATCCATGAGTGCAGTAAATCTTCACAAGATGAAAATTCATCTTTGGGTGCAATACAGGTCAAGGAGTCCAAAATTACGAGGAAGCACCTGACTACAGCATAACTTATAATTCTCTGCAGAGATAAAATGTAGATAGAGCAGATTTTTGAAAATTGTTGTGGCTAAAGACTTTAACTGGACTGCCCTCCATGTACAATTCAGTCATCTGTGACGTGAAGTGGAAACCATTTGGACTGATAGTATTGATGGACGTGAAACTTAAATTCAATTTCTGTAAACGAGGAAACTGTTTCAGTGCCTCGGAATCAAACATCATCAGTCTTGTGTGTGACAGATCCATCACTGTGAGTAGATTTTGTTGGATAGCTGAAGAGTTATCAGCATGTATTGATGTGATGGGATTATTCGACAGAGACAAGGACTGCAGGTTTTCCAAGCCAAAGAAAAATAGTCAGGTTGACAAATTGAAGTTTGTTGTTGCTGAGATTCAGAAATTTCAAATGAACACAGTTCTACCTCTGGAAGGTATGTCACAGAACAGTTGTCAAGGACCAGATAAATAAGGTAGGTATTCTTGTTCACATCAGACAGTATCATTCCTGAGTTTGTAGCATCCAGGTATCGAATCTGTGGGAAAAAGTTCAGCACGAAAAGGGATGAGGACAAAGAAAAGCGTTACCCAGACAGAGGCAGCCCAATGAGCAAGCAGTATCACACCATCGTTCATCCTCGTGTTTGGGGCAGTGAGGGCCAGTCATCACAAATGTGGTCACTATGGAGACCATGTTGTTGAATGCCTACACCGAAAAAAGCCCTGGACAAGTTATCTCCCCACATTCCTCTTCGTCCTCACGTCCTATACAGTCATACATCCCATTGCATCGTGTGAAAACCGGAAGGCAATCATTGAACTCCCCAGGACAGCGGTAATGACTGTCAGGACAGGAGTCATTGATGGCTAATGGTACTGTATTAAAATGTCCGAGCAGGCTGGTGATTAGAACAGGAGAAGGTTCCGGGAGGAAGTATTCCAAAGATGTTCGGAAAGCAAGGCAATTTTTCTCGTCTGATTCGTCCTGACAGGTGGAACGTACATCACAAACCATGAAAAATGGCAGACATTCACCGTTTTCACAAAGTGAATGTTCCAACACAAAGAGAATGCTTACAAAAGGATTCATCACCGGAATCAGGGCAGTCACTTCCATGGTCACATAGCAGAGTGTACGACAAAGCTGTTACTTCATCACTGCATAGGAATGTAGGAGTTAATACTGTAGACTTGGATGAATCAGGCTTATCTGTAAGTGATTCTTCATAAGAGAAATAGCAAGCAGCCGTTTGCTCCTGACTGCTCAGTTTGTATTGGCCTGAAGCACATAAGAGAAATGTGTATGTCATTTGACCACCATGGTACTTCGACATCGAAGGCAGTCCCTTTGGCAATAACATGTCTGTTCTTGGCATGGAAATCATTTTTTTTATCATAAAAAATGTCGTCAGTCTGGTTTGTTTTCATTTCACAAATCGCCCCCAGAAAATGTAGTCGCAACAGTCTTTGTGCATCCGTGGGCAGAAAAACAAACCCATTTTGAAGTGACAGCACAAAACGAGAGTTTAAATACAACCTATCAGGAAATCCAGAAAACGAATGAAAAAACACAGTTTTGTCGTTCGTGTGTATAAACGAACCTATACATACTAGGCAGCGACATGTCATTTGCATATAATCCAGCCCCAGAGAGTGGCAAGTCGCTCCAAAATCTCCTTGAAATTTTCACAAGTGCTTTATATGGGTCGTATGTACATGCAGGAAAAGCTAGTCTGCACCAAAGGATTTGCAATATTCATTGCCCCGTTGTTGCCGTCGAACTTACCATCTTTAGATCCAGTCAGATTTCTGACGATTTTGTAACAACGGTCACACAATGCCACCAAGCCCTGACAGCTTGAGCTGCTATAGGGACAATGCTCCGTTTCGTCCCTTCCATCTTCACAATCTATCTGCAGGTTACAGTGCACGTGGGGATGAAAGGTAGTATAATGTTCTATGGAGCAGTTCCAGAAGCCACCAGGTAGCTTCTGGGGTACTTTATCCTGGGTAAAATAAGAAAAGAACAGTTGGAAACATGGTGCGATCCTCTCCCCTCCTTTCATGCAACTGTCACTGGAAACTTCAACAGTGAATTTCCTGATATTAACCTTGTACATACGAAAAAAAGCATTAGGTTCATAGTCATACACTTTCCAAACGCGCCATAAGGATCAAATCTGAGATGATACCTTTTGAAAAATGGATGGAATTTTTGACTGTTTTAGAATAACTCAGGGTGACGGTCAATGGTGGGATCATTGAGTTCCTTGAAGCTGAGCATGAGTACATTTCCGAATGGCACATTGCCATCTATCTGTGAGGAACTCGTATTATGCTCAGTTCCATTTCGTCCCATTGTGATAAACCCAGTGAATGGTGATGTCATGACAAGAACCAAGTGTCCATTTGCTTTGTTTGGCAATATTCAGGGGTGGAGGGATGCAAAATCACCAATATGATTAACAAATTAAAAATATCCTGTAAGTACATTTAGGACACCATTAGTTGCACATTCCACCTGGACAGTATAAGTTATCTGGGAATATCATACACTCAGTTCTTTCTGAAGTGAAGAAGAAGAAGAAGAGGAGGGAAGAAGAAGAAGAAAATTTTGTGGCAAAGTGGGTTAGCGTTACAGACTCCCGGCTGGGAGGTCGTGGGTTCGATTCCCATCAGAGTTATGTGGGATTTTTTTTCTTCCCCGACCAACTCCTACCCAGAGTTGTGAGACCATACAGTTGAGTTTGATCTACTTTATGGATGCGTCTCTGAAAGTGTTGCTCAAATTACCTGATCAACACTGCAGGTGTCTGTATCTATCAGGCCTGGTTGCCTCTGGAATATGCTATGAAAGTGAATGTAGCGTACAGCCACGTCACGCAGTCTCAAACTGGAAAGGAAATCCCTAGCATAATTTTCATCATGCTCATTCTTATCGATCAGCATGAAAAAAAAAAGGTTTCACATTCTGTGGCCCTTCATGCCCTGCTCTCATGGTGACCTCAGTTTCGATTTCCTCTCCACGTCTGTGGCCTTGTTTTGAGTCCATCAGGGTCACCAGTATGGGAGAGTGCATGGGGGCTGTCATTGGACGGACGTTGTGGCGCCCTCTGAGGGAGAGCTCACCCACGCCGGCTCTGCGACTAAGCAATTATTGTCGTCAGGAGGGAGCTTAGTAGGTGGTGTCCTGCGTATGTTGGATCAGAACAGGCGCCACTGAACATCAACAAAGTTACTCGTCAGCAGTGCAGTGTGTCCTGCAGTGGGTTGCCTCTTGACAACTTGATATTCACTGCTCCCTGTGGATTGCCAGTGCCGGGGTGGCGGTACGTCGGGCTGGGCTGTTGCTGTGAACGGTGTTGGAATGAGCGGTGTGGGTGCACTGCCACTGAGGTGGCACAGAAGACAGGAGAGCAAAAAAGCAGAAGAAGAAGAAGAAGAGCAACAACGACAAAAAAAGAAACACCTTCTCCTTCTCCTTCCTCCTCCTCTTTTACCCCTTCCGTCTCCACCCCATCCTCCTCCTGTTTCTTCTTCTGTAAATTAACTTACTTACATAGACTTAGATGTTCCCGCGTCTTACGACGTATGAGGCAGTCACACGCCCTCCACTGTACACGGTCCTCAGCCACTTTGATAGTGTCACTCCATCTTCTGTCAACGAGTCTGAGATCTCTCTCCACTGTCTGTCGTCAGCTCATCCTGGGTCGTCCTCTTTTTCTCTGGCCTACCAGGGTCTATTAATGGCCTGGTTCGCAGGTCTTGAAGGGGGTAATCTCAAGACATGACCCAGCCAGTGGTGGCGCCGTCTGCAGACGATGGTTGACACGGGGAGCTGTTTGGTCCTCTCCCTGATGTCTTCATTTGGTATAAAGTCTGACCATTCCATGGCCAAGATCTTACGTAGGCACTTAGTATCAAAACGTCGAGTTTCGTCTCCTGGGTGGTCTTCAGTAGCCAGCTTTCAGAACCATATAACAGCGTTGGAATTACACTGGAGTTATAAAATTTCAGTTTGATTCCAAGGGAGAATTTCTCACTGTTCCTTAATTTGTTCAGCTGATTGAATGCTGATGTTGCCTTCCCAATACGACACTTCAGTTCGTGGTTGAAGTCATTGGCATTGTTGATGGAGCTGCCTAGGTATGTGAAGTTCTGTACTTCTTTCACTTGCTTTTGGTCAATGAAACGTCTGTTGGCCCTTGGTGTTTACCGATAAGCATGTTTTCAGTCTCTTTGCACTGATAATGAAGCCAATGTTGCCTGCAAACGTGCTGAATTGTCTACAAGCACCAGCAGATGTTGAGCGGTGCTTGCAAGAGCTGCAATGTTATCAGCAAAATCCAGATCTAAGAGGCTGTTTCCTTCTGTCCACTTGATTTCCTTTCCTTGGGTCGCGTGTTTCAGAACCCAGTCAATAACAAGTGCAAAGAGGAGAGGGGAAAGGATGCAACCTTGCCTTACCCCGGTGACAACTTCATACCAGTCACTGTAGCATCTTCCGTCTTGACTCTGCACTTGGAGGTTATGTAAATCTGCTCTATGCCTGACACAACTGTCTCTGGGATGCCGTAGGCTTTCATGATTTTCCGCAATGATGGTCTGTGGACACTGTCAAATGCTTTGGTGAACTCAATGAAGCTGCCTGGCCAGGGGTACTTGGTGCTCTCCACACTTCTCGATGATCTGTCTTAGTGTGAAGATCTGTTCTGCACAGTATCGTTTCACGTGGAAGCCTGCTTGTTGTTCCCTGAGCTCATTGTCCACTACATCGCGCAGTCGGTTGAGGATGACCTGGAAGTACACTTCCCTGGAATTGACAGTAGAGTAGCTCCCCTCCAGTTGTCGCACTCTGAGAGGATGCCTTTTGGGGGAATGCAGACGATTTCGCCATTCTTCCAATCCTCTGGGATGACGCCGGAGTTCCAAACCTGGCTACAGAGACTGCACATCCAAGAGACGATGCAGTCACAACCATCTTTAAGAATTTCCGCTGTTATTACATTGAACCCAGGGGACATCGTTCTTTAATGTCTTGATGGCTGTTCTGATCCCCTCTTCGGTAAAGTCACTGGGTGATGATGGGGGCAGGACGGAAGGGTCATACGCCTCCGCTGGTGTTGGTGGCTCGGGTCTGTTAAGAACTTCTTTGAAGAGCTCTTGCAAGCTTCTCCTTGCCTCTTGACAGAAGTATGCCGTCTTTTGCCTTCACAGGTGCAGAGCCAGTCTTCACAGTACCAGTTATCTTCTTTGCGATCTGGTAGACAGCTCACATGTAGTGCTTGGGCTTCTTCGGCATCTTCTGCATTCTTGTCCAGCCAATTACTTTTATCTGTCTGGGTATTTCGCTTCACCTGCCTGCTCTTCTCGACGTATTTCTGGTAGTACGCTGTTTGGTCTAAGGAGCAGTTGGGTCTCTTTCGGTGGAGTTCTGTCCTCTCTGCTATCAACTCCAAAGTGTCATCACTGATCAGGCTTCTTAAACCTAGGATTTCTTTGCCAGCTGTTGCCATGGCATCCTTCATCTCCTCCCACCGTTCTGTCGCTCCTGGCATTGTTTCAGGTCGGACTGAATACCTGTTGCTCAGGAAAGCTCGGAACTGGGCCTCTGAGGTGGGGTCCTTCACCTTGCTTGTATTGTATCTCTTGGACAGTCTCTTTCTTCTTTTTCTTCTCTTCACCTTGGTCTTCAGCTTTGCGATCACCAAATGATGGTCACTGCACACGTCTGCTCCACGGGATACGTGTACATCTTGCAAACATGGAGTTCTCCACCTTGGCCCAATCGCGATGTAATCAATCTGAGTCTGAATCCTGTGATCATTTGATACCCATGTGATCTTTAGAATATCATTATGTTGGAATAGTGACGGCCCAGTTTTCATGTTGTTCATTGCGCAGAACTGCAAGAAGCATTCACCATTATCAGTTCTCTTGCCATACCCATGTGGACCAAGGGACCAAGGACGTGCTCAAAGCCAGACCGATCCTCCCCAGTCTGTGCATTCAGTCGTCCATGATCAATAAAATATCATGGCGTGGTACTTTTTCAACCAAGTCTTGAAGCTGCTGGTAGAAAGTGTCTTTGTCTGCATCATCGTGGTCATTGGTTGGGGCGTAGCACTGGATGATGGTGACCTTGGCGTGTGACGTGATGAATCGTGCTGTCAGGAGGCGCTCGTTCACTGGCGTCCATTCCTCTAGTGCACTGCCTGCTTGTCTGTCAAGGATAAGAGCGACGCCGACACGGCGAATGTTGTCATGACGACTTGAAAACAGGATGATCTGCCTTGTGTAAATTTCCCTGACTCTGTCCAACGAGTTTCGCTAGGGCCTAGGATGTTGGCTTTGTAGGCTTCATTTCCATGATGACTTGTGCCAACTTGGATGACGGGAACAAAGGTCTTACATTCCAATGTCCAATGCGCCTAACCATTTTTTGCAGTTAGGACTCGAGTCATCGGGGCGCCAGCT
The DNA here is from genome assembly GCA_016801955.1 of Conus betulinus. NCBI lineage: Eukaryota > Metazoa > Mollusca > Gastropoda > Neogastropoda > Conidae > Conus > Conus betulinus. The sequence goes on from JADBJO010008737.1 coordinate 14,645, forward strand.
TCCTAAGAAAGGCTTTCACAGACGTCCGTCATTCTGTCTCCGGTTGGAGTCGGCTGTTGTCTTGACTGCGTTGACAATGAAGCGTTTTGAACTGTTCGTAGCTCAAGTGTTTTACAGGAACAGGGTGCTAGCCTGAAGCCAAACCTCCTTGCAGTCATTTAAAGAGACTGTAGAAAGCAATCGTCACTCAAGACCAACAGCCGATGTCCACTCACTGAGCAGTAGTTCGCCTTTGGGGCCTACGTGTGGCTGTTAAGCTTCTCTTGGAAACTCCTCGGCCCTAGCCGGTGCTTCCACAAGGGAAGTCGTGCACCTAGTGGTGCCGTGTAAACCCCTCCCCCCCCCCCACCCCCCCC
>JADBJO010008737.1:17500-35000 GCA_016801955.1 Conus betulinus
TAGGTGTGCCTTTGAGAGGGATTACGATGGTTCCTTCAGGCAGCTAGTGAAGGGTTTTTCTCATATTATATATATATTTCCCCATTTTCTTCATTTTTTTTTCACTAGAAGTTCAAATCTTCGCCAAGTCATTACTATAATGTTCGAAGAATTGATAGCCTGCACTTGTTTTCCCCCACTACTTAATTGTTCAGCATTATATTGTTTGGTCAATCTGTGGGAGATTGCATCTCTTAGGAGATCCAAGGAAAGGTTGTTGTGCACAATTCTTTGCCACTGACAATGCTTGGGTTACTGAACAGCAGAGCTGACCACTCACACTGTTCCATATCTTTTGATCTCCCTTGCATCCTTGAATGGATCCTCAAGCATAGGCTCAAAGACTGTCCCCTACATTTTATACTGTTTGCATAATGCTTTTTTATAGCAACTTTTTTTTCTCTCCACACTTTCGTTTTATTCCATTTACTATCCTTCGCTGGCTGCTTTGGGGTTGCTGTTGGATTCTCTTTTGAACCCTTGGTTGTGAGAACACCACAGAATCATGGACTGTGGTGTGTCTCTATTTGACACCAAGAGCACAGACACAGTCAGCCGTGTCTCCCTGAGGAGTCCGATCCAGCAGACAAAAGGCCTAGGAGCAGACAATACAAATAGATGTGCCTTTGAGAGGGATTACGATGGTTCCTTCAGGCAGGTAGTGAAGGGTTTCTCATATTTATAATATATTCGCCATTTTCTTCATTTTTTTTTCTCTAAAAGTTGAAATCTTTGCCAAGTCATTACTATAATGTTTGATGATTTGATAGCCTGCACTTGTTTTCCATCACTACTTAAATTGTTCAGCATTATATATATATATATATATATATATATATATATATATATATATATATATATATAAGCCCTTTCTAAGAAGTATTGGGTCAAAATAGTCTTCTGTTATTGGGCAGGACTTTATCGACATAGCCAGTGACTGATGATCCCATCAGGTGTTGCATAGAGTCATAAAAGACATGTTATTTTATTTAAAGCAAACACATGTACTTTTATGATGACTGTGCAATGCATGGCACACTGAAGTCACTGGTTACTGCTTGCGATATAAGATGAGAGTCGTAACTGCGCCAGTTATGAAAGAATAGGCAGCTTCCATGTCTTTGGTTCAAACTTAAGTTGAAGATTACATTTACTGTGTGCTGCTCCTCTGAACTTTTCGCTAATGTGATCATGGTCTCTTACTGTTGGATTCGTTGTGTCCATCGCTGTCGCGTCCGTCGCTCTTGCGTCCGTCGCTGCCGCGTCTGCTAGGCCTGGTGTTAGCTCGAAACCGCAAATCCAACAGTGAGTGGCTGAGTCATACTGTTGTTGATCTTCAGAGGTCATCTTAATGTCCGATAAATTCAGATTATTAGAACAATCATTACGCACTTGCTGTATGCGTTTTAAGAAGTATTCCGCAGCATGAGGTCCTCTGTATAATTCTGGCTTTGAATGGACGTCATCTGACCTGACAACAATGATAGCAAATGAACAAATCAGTGTGATTATTCACTAGGACTGTTTTTGGTAAATTTTTTTTGGTGCTGGTCCCTCATAAGGAACAATAAGCGACTCGAAGTCAGCGTAAACAGCATATGGACTCGTTTGCAGTCGTTTCCAGTTCTGAAAACAAACCTTACTGCCTTCTCTCGGCGTAATTAGTTTTGTATTACAGTCAACTGGTTTGATACAATGTTTTATATGTTCACTTGTGGCTTGAACAGATGGAATTCATGTTAAACATTTTCTACAGAATTCTTGTGCCATAATCTTTTGCAGTATATGATAACAGTCGGCTCATTATGCATATTAATCTGTAATGGTAAGACATTAGGAGTAAGTCCACATGGCTTTAGTCTGGATCACTATTGTCGGACTGTTCTTGGACACTCTGATGGGCAGAAAGTTGGTTTCCTCAGACCATGTGTATACGTGAACAGTTATTGGTTTGTTCTGTTCTTCAGCCTGATCAATTTTGTCTACGCTAACAGGAAAGGATATTCCACTGAAGTTAAGTTCATTGATATAAGGTTGATAGTTAGACATTCTCTCCGCATTTTAAGCAACGTGATGCAGCGTTGCAAGAACGCACCACATGAAACATTTGTTGTCTGAATTCTTTATGTTTAAAACACTGCTCTTTTTGCAACTAATGCTGGGGGTAGCGGAAGTAAGACTTGCCCGCAGTCAGTGCATACTTTGCCTGTTTTGATTTGATCTCTAAGACTTCACCCTCTGACCAACCAGAGCCTCTCATTTTAGCTTCTTCAGAGGCTGCATTAAACTGTGTTAGCAGTTGGTCTGCCCAACCAGGTGTTAAGTCGCTATAAGAAAGAATAGTCTGCTGTTTAGTTGAGACCCAGACTTCTAGACTTTCTGTATTTATTGTTGTATAGTCGATTAAAACACTTAACCTTACTTTAACTGGAGGGTTTATTGTTAGTTGGAAGATGGACCAAAGCAGAAGGTAAGTCAATATCTCTTTTGTCAAACACATTTTTAATGATATCATTCAAGTAAATGTGATACGTAGGATATAAACTAAAACCGTGTGCCATTATATAAGGTTATTGTTTATAATAGGTAAAAATTTGTTGCGTTTTATAGGCGTTCCACTATAGGGACGCTAGGCCCGAAGGGGTACAGGTTTTTCATTTCATGCTAATGACAGTTTTTTTTTGTGTTTGAAATCAGTCTGAATTGTAACAGTGCTGAAATATTTATGTTACATTGTTATTTCGTTTCATAATATGTTATAATTTTGATGTATATTATATTTTTTTGTATTTCGTTACGTCAGTGTTATTAGTTACAGGATTGATAAACAGGCACAGGAGAAACGGAAAAAAAAAAACATGACACATCATATGTTTCTTTTTTTATTTCAACTTATCTCTAAAGATGAAATAAAGACAAGCTAACAAAGAACTGGATAGCTCAGTCAGTAGAGGGTTCGACTCTTATTCCAAAGGTCAAGGGTTTGAATCCCGGCATTACTGAAACTGGGTCAGGACAATATGACCAGCTGTCTCTGATCCGCGAAAGTGGCTGAGACGTAAAGCACCAAAACAACCAAGTCAAACTAACCTAAATATGTGCATGCTCGACTTTCTTGGTGCTTACTTTATCAAAACAATCTCTGTTTTGCAGACGATACAACGTAAATGAAGTACTGGATATCCTTGAAGTGGACACTGTTTTCCAAACTGTCAATATCTACATTGATCCCCCACCTACTGATGAATTGACAGACGAAGACAGTGGAGATGAAGATGCTGAAATTCACAATCTGAGTGGGCGGCAGCTTCAGACATCTGCTTCTGCAACAGTCATTTATGCTGATGGACGACAGATCACCGGTGATGACAGCACTCAGTCTACTCCCCAAGAGAACGACATGGTCAGTTTTTTATAGCTATTTTTATCATGTACCTGCCTCCCTCTATTCCCTCTCCCTCCCTCCCTCCCTCCCTCCCTCCCGTGAAAGAGAGAGAGAGAGAGAGAGAGAGAGAGAGAGAGAGAGAGAGAGAGAGAAAGAGAGAGAGAGAGAGATCAAGACAGAAAGATAAAATACTATAATTCAATATATAAAACGCGCGCACGCGCGCGCGCGTGTGTGTGTGTGTGTGTGTGTGTGCAGGATTCAGATGAACACGTTTCTGAAGATGAACACGTTTCTGAACTGGAGAATGCAGAGTACGGTGCAATCTCTCCACAACATGGCAAAAACGCAAAGCTGACTCAGAGAGGTTCGCACCTTTCTGGCCATCTAATTCTGTCTGGTTACTGCACACTTCCCCGACGCAGAATGTACTGGTCCAATGACATGGACATTCATAATGCAGCTGTCACCTCAGCCATGAGCCGAGACAGATTCAAGGAGATCATGAGATACCTCCATGTGAGTGACAACACCAACCTTGAAGCTGATGACAGGATGGCCAAAGTCAGACCACTGCTGACGATGCTGAATGAAAGAAGCCTTCGTTACTTTTTAAGACAACAGAATCTCAGCATTGATGAGGGCATGGTCCCGTACTATGGTCGTCATGGCTCAAAACAATTTCTTAGAGGCAAACTCGTCCGAATCTGGATTCAAGAAGTGGGTCCCGCTACCCCCTTGGGATACGCCGTCCAATTTGAGCCCTACCAAGGGGCGAAAGATGGCAAGCTGTTGCGGTCTGCCCCGGTGAGGGAATGGGAGGATCAGTTGTCATCGATCTTGTATCTGAAATCCAAGGACAAGATGCTTTCCACCTCACGTCTGACAACCTCTTCACGTCACTGAAACTCGTGGACTGCCTCTCTTCCAAAGGCATTGCATGCACAGGAACCATTCGTGCAAATCGGCAACTACTACACTGACACAAGCAATGCAAGAATCGTGGTTCGTTGGAATGACAACGTTGTCAATGTATACTCCAGCAAGGTGGGCGTGAATCCTACACAGAAAACAAGGTTTTTCCAGGCAAGCCAGGCAGCACGTCAACATTGATCAGCCAGCTCTCATCAACCACTACAACAAGACCATGGGAGGGACTGATAGGATGGGCCAGAACATTGACAAATACCGCGTCTCCATCCGATCGAAGAAATGGTGGTGGTCCATTTTTCTCATCTTGCCTGGATTTGGCCGTTTAGCAACCTGGCACATGTACCGGGCCACGCCCACTGGAGAAGACCCCCCCACCCCCACCCCCCCCCCCCCTCCTTCGCATCTTCTTGCTGTGCGACGAGCCATTGCCACTGTCTACCTGTCTAGATCAGTGTGAAGCAGCATCGCGTGGAACGTCCACTTGGTCGCCCTGCCCAGCTTGACAAGTGAGTTGCACCAGCCCTTCGTTTTGATGGCAGAGATCATCTTGTGGAGCGTGTCCAGAAGCGACTCAGGTGTGCTTCCTGTGGCAAGAAGAGCAGTGACAAGTGCACCAAGTGCAATGTGGGTTTCATGCCAAATGTTCTGCAGCATTTCACACAGATGGCTGATCAATGACAGTATGCTTATGAAGACACAATGAGTGAACTACGTCAATCTGCTGTGACTCCACTATGAGTAAAATGCTCTTTTTGTTCTTTTGTGTTCAGTTATGTACAATTAATCTGTCAACAATCTAGTCGATAATACTATTTCATGTTTTGATGCAAAATTCAAGAATACATTTTGCTGAACTATGATTTCAAATGAGTTCTGTGTCTTTGTATGTATCATAAAAACCTTTACCCTCTTGTGCCTAATGTTCCTATAGTGGGACGGTAGGTTTTATATGTCTAAAAACACGAACTGATAGAAAAAAAAAAAGTAAAACCAGCCTTCAAACCTCAATACTTGCAATATTGTACACGCCTGAATACATGAAAACCAAAGAAAAAAAAAAATCAGTCATCTATGGGTTAAAGGCAGCAGAATACCTTCGTTTGGCTTTGCTGTATTTTGAAAGGTCTTGCTCTAGTTCCTGTTGCATTTGTGCAATGTTTGTTAATCTGAAAGTATTTTTGTCGGGCTTCTGCTGCTATCTCTTCTTTAGGCACTGTGACGGACCGTTTTTTTGCCCCGCCACAAATTTTTACAACCGTGTTTGCCGGAACATGTTCACCCCGAAAACCGCTTGGTTAATTGACCTGACTGCTGCTGCTCACCTGCGCTCTGTACAAGCAGGTGAGCTGAAACGATCAGGCAGTCTCTACAGCAGTTCCGGCAGTACAAGTTCACAGTGGCCGAAGAGGGACTCCAGACGAGTTGCTGTGGCAGTCAGGTATTCATTGTCAGCAATTTTTAAATCGCAATCGGAAATCGTCCTTCCCTCCTATAGGAGACTGTCTCAGTGCCCAGCAAACGTTTTTTTTTTCCCCCTTTTTAAACAATTGTTGTTGTTGTTGTTGTTGTTTTTTGGTATATCTTGTGACTTGATATGGTGATAGGAGGACATTGTTTTCAGAAAGTATAAATAAAAAAAAAAAAAGGAAAAAATATGTTTTGATGAGTGATAAGAAAAGGAGGTGGCTTAGCTAGTTGATGGCGTTATGATGCAAAACAGGTTTTGTTTATTTCGCTTAAGTATTATGATGATACAAAAGATATTAAGCTCCAGAGGTGAGCAATGGAGACTGTCATGCATTAATGGTTGTATGTCTGTTGATAAATAGTTAAACCATCCTTTGATATGAATAAAGAATATCTATGTGTTGATAAACAAGAGCGTGTGGAATTCTTTCCTTCATATGTGTTTAAGGGCTGTTTACTGAAACTAATGAATACGTTCATGAAGGGAAATCCTCTGAGATGTAGTGATTATGTGAAATGATGAAAACATTCTTGTCGTGATGGAAGAGACATGAAAATGATAAAAATTCTTATCTTGATGAAAGAGACGAAAGAAAATCGTCAATTATATGCAGACCCATCAAAGTTTTTAGCCAAGAGCACAATTAGACAAAGGCTCAGTATGAGCGATCAAAATCGCCTTAACATTGCTAAACCACCAAAATTAGACAGGGAGGCAGTTTCTAAACTTCAAAACACACAACAAGAACTCCTAACAGATATCTGAATGCAAATAATAGCCCTTAAAGACTAACGTCAAACAGCAGACGAAATAATACAAGCATAAACCAGTTTTACAGACGAAACACCATTAAAAAACTATACACAATACACCACTACCCATGCGAGAAATAGTGGCCCTTGATCATGCTTTGAGAAGCATCAGAGACGAATTAACAAACAATTTAGCAAAACTGGCTGAACTAGATTAGCATGTAGGAAGAGAAAAGGAAAAAATCGTTGAGGCTGACAACACCAACTTAGGGCATGATATTAAAGAAAGAATAACTTAATGAATAAATTATCTTGAACAAGAGAGATCAGCAAGACTGGAATTGTTGTCTATTAACCGAGAACAATTACAAACTCAAGTGAACAGAATAAAAGAAAAACTATCCAAAGAATTTTATATGAAAACACGACTCTAGCAGACTTTTGAGAGCAGGGAATCACATTAGCAAGCGTTATAACAGTCTTAGGGTTTGCAATAAGTACACTGGTGTTGGCTATTACAGGCGGTGGTGGTCAAAGGTCAGTGCCTCCACCACCATCACCTCCATCACCACCTGACAAGTCATGGGTAAAAAAAAATGATCATCTTGCAGGTTTACTAAAAAAAAAAAAAAAAAAAAAAAATTTAAAAGGCCAGTAAGGCCATAGACTCTTTCCCCGGCATATTAGGTTTTCTCGTTAGTTGGCTTTTGTCTACTGCAAGCAAAGTAGTTGGCTTTATGGCCGAGCACTTATGGACATAAGTTGTCTTAATAGCGGGTTACTTTTTAGTAAGATAAAGACCAAGTAATCCTAGGCCAGTTAATCCAATAACAAGTGCTGTCTTTTCATATTCATGGTCATTAGGATTATTTTTTTGTCTTCAACGGCCTCGAGGATTGGATGACTTATTCTTGGGGGGTCGAATTGTTTATTGATTGTTTGTAATATTATTGGCTTAGAATATATGTCGTTTTTTTTTTTCAACCTTCTGTTCATTGCCTGCCACAAAGATTTCATTATTGTAGTTTATTATTGTTCCTACCTGGAGTCTGAGGTCAGAAGACAGCATGTATATAAACCAGTGCCGACAGCAAAGTCTACTTTTGATCTTGCGTTTCGTAAAACATCTTGGTATCTTTTAATACTTGGAAGCAAATCAACTGCAGAATTAATGGCGTCCTCTAAATTTGCCAAGTACAGTTGTTTGTGCATCAAAGCCAGTAGAAGGATAGGTTATGTTCGATCTCACTTGTGCTTGCGGACATAGCAAAACTAAACATGAGTACGAATAGAGTCGTTTATTCGTTCTATTCCTGCTTTAGTTAGACCCTCAGAAGTGTCTAAAATAAATGTTGTCCACGCTGTTTTATGCTTCTGCTCTATGGATCTAAGATGAACAGTTGTGCCTGAAGAGAAAGATGATTCCAGTCTTAGTCATACTCTCTGTGCACGCCCCCAAAATAAAGGGTGCCTAAACCATGATTGCGATCCAACTTTTGTCTAAAGTCTCTCTTGACCTTAATATTGAATTCCTTACAGATCTTTTCAAACACCTTCATGTCTATTCTGTTGCTGCTGATAGATTAAGCGGTTTGTCATTTGGTAATGGCGCTTACAATTCAGACAAAATACGTCTGAAGGTATGAAATTTATACACTGACCTCACCAAGGGATTAGAATGATTTAGATGATCAGCATACGACAGTCCACTCCCAGATGATGCACAAAACATAGCAAATATTTAACTGGTTCTGATAAAACTGCATCGGATGACTGAGCCACACTTTTGGGATGTAGTCGTTTTTAATGGGAAGGTTAAGGTAGCTGTTCAATGTTAACTTGAAATATGTCGGACTGAGTCACATAAATGTCAAGGGTATCAGTTGTTATATATCTAAGATTCTAGTGCTAGTCCAACAGAATATTTTGCATTATTGTATTTGAATGGATCCACTTTTATATTGTTTAAAAATGTTTGTAGCTGTAACAACCCAACACAGTCCATTTTTTTAAATATGCTATTGATAACGATTTCAGAACCCGAAGGGTCGCACTCCATGAAATATTTTACAAAGTCGTATGGTTTAATATAAATAAATCTAAGAATAATAGTAAGATTCAAAAGGTTGACAGTAGAGAAAACTTTGTTAGCCAGTTAACTATACCTGATCGTTACTACGGATTTTGGTCACTAAAAGAAGCAGTGAGTAACTTCGACATCACTCTCAAACTTAACAATGCAAATCTGAAAACAATGTTGGCATTCACACCGAAAAAGAAGAAGTAGGTTGCTATTTTGATAGAGAGCTAGCTAAAATGTTCGGCTTTACAACTGTCAATCCAGTTGAACATAGTTTTGGAGTTATACCAAACAAAACTACTTTTGAGGGGGAAAATCCGCTCAATCTTGCATTACATTCATTACTCTGTGTTCATTTGGGCGAGCTGAGCACTGATGAAAACTTTTGATGGAAGACCTTCAACTGTTTTAATAGCTCTTCCATCGATTATGAAATTACACAATTCCTCAATTTACAGTTTGAAAAATTAGCTTGTGGGAGGGTCGGATCATTTAGTATGAAAATCACAGACAAAACAGGGAAAGTCGTAAAATGTGATAACCTGCACACTGTTTCGGAAATTAAATAATTAGTTGTACTAAAAAATAATGTCACGCGGACCAGGAGAATCAGGGGTTACATTAGCATCTGATAGGTGTATAACGTTAGAATTTAAAGATGATAAGGTGTATAACTTTAGAATCTAAAGACTTTGCAGACACTGAGGACTTTGAACAGAACGGTGAGATGGGTGCTTTGTATGGTTTTGAGTACAGTAAAGATGGTTATTACAAACGCAAAGAGGTTAGCTACAACAGAAAGTTTCCTAAACTAGAATAACCGCACAATGTAGAAACAGATAATGCAGGTCATTATGAATATAAAATAGTTCGAAAAACTGACAACGAATGGCACTTAGAACCACATTTAGAATGGGACATAAAATTTGAATTCTTAAACCCATTTACATTTTTGACCGTCAAAAAAAAGTTTCAGAAAATCATTCAACTCTGGTTCTTTACATATAAGTCTACGCCAGAGGACAATAGTCAGAGAGAGATCGAAATAAAGCTGTTTGGGAAGAACAGTACATCTTCCACAGAAGGGAATCAGTTTTGAAGGACGCTTCTATCAAATTACAGTTCATTCCACCGCATAAAATTAGGAGACACATTCACAATAATATTTGAAATTTATGTCTTAAAAGTTGTGGAAAGGAATGGAGCTTTGGGCGTCAGTGACATCCTTATGAAAGGAATTCTTATTAGCTGGAAAAAAAATTAGACGCTGAAAAACTTAGTTAGTTACTGTCGTCGTTCTTCACAACGGTGAGGAGATTAAGATCATTATGACCAATGACAAAATCAATGTTAGTCTAAATAGAAGCAATCTCACGGATCTGAATTGGATTAATCTTACACACTTAGATTTTATAGGATTCTGTTATACTGAACAAGTTTTGACAGACAGTACAACAAAAATAATGACTGGATTAGTATTTGTCCTCGACCTATTACAAATAGTTAATCGTTATATTTTGATCATATAGTAATTTTCTGCCCAAACTTAAAATGGAATCAATCATATCATGATCGAAGGTTTATATGGGCAGATAATGACATGTATTTGGTTGATCCCAGCAATAGACTGTGTGAGTGTTTAGAATACTTTTATAGGCTGTTTGAGGGAACGCAGAGACACTATCTGTTATTCATGACTGTTCGGCTTAAAGAGACATATTTAAAAAAAAAAAAAAAGAAAAAATCTTTGTCAAAACTGGCTTTCAAGGGAAGACATGCTGGGATAAGTGTGTGGATTTTATGTCAGAAATATAACTCAGTTTTTAAACGACTTTAGAGAACAATAAAAGATTGTAGTTGTATTTCACATGAAAGACAGAGACGCATTTGATGAATGTATGTGTGAAAGTGACGTTATTGAAAACGATCAGGGAAAACACAGGATTAAACAAAAACTAAAATCTCAAAAGCCTTGTAACTGGTATTAAAAACAGATAATCCTACCAAGTATATATGGCTGTAAAAGGGAAGTTTTAAAACCGGTTAAAACTAGTTGAGAGCATATAAAAACAGGCTAAAACTTGTTAAAACTAGAAGTAAGTTAGAATACAGTTTTGCTATTCTCTGTCTGAGAGAGAGAGAGAGAGAGAGAGAGAGAGAGAGAGAGAGAGAGAGAGAGACAGACAGACAGACAGACAGACAGACAGACAGACAGACAGGCAGCAGGCAGACAGACAGACAGACAGACAGACAGAGATGTTTATTTATGACGGAGAGAGATGGAGGAGCAAAATATTTATTCTCACACACACACACACACACACACACACACACACACACACACACACACACATACACGCACGCACGTACGCACGCACGCACACGCACGCACGCTTGCACACACGCACGCACGCACGCACGCACGCACGCACGCACGCACACACACACACACACACACACACACACACACACACACACACACACACACACACGCACACACACACACACACACACACACGCACGCACGCACACACATACAACACACAGACACATAGAGAGAGAGAGAGAGAGAGAGAGAGAGAGAGAGAGAGAGAGAGAGAGAGAGAGAGAGAGTTAACAAACGAAGATGATTTATTGATCTAACTGCAAAGAGACCAGTTGAAGAGCTCGGGGACGCAAGAGCGAAGTGAGTGAGTGTGTGTGTGTGTGTGTGTGTGTGTGTGTGTGTGTGTGTGTGTGTGCGTGCGTGCGTGCGTGCGTGCGTGTGTGTGTGTGTGTGCGTGCGTGCGTGTGTGTGTGTGTGTGTGTGTGTGTGTGTGTGTGTGCGTGCTTGTGTGTGTGTGTGTGTGTGTGTGTGTGTGTGTGTGTGTGTGTGTGTGTTCTTTAGGGAAGGATGGGGGGGAAGCGGGTGGTTTGGGGTATACGTATTTGCCAACAGGACATTGCTATAGCCGGCGAAGTCTGGAACTGGAGCCGTTCATTGTCGGTCTCTGTATTGTGGAATTGTCCACAGATGACAGGCCACGTGTTTGTTGCTTTCTCTCCAACTTCAGCATGCCAATCTCCCCACCGCTATCAGTATGTCTTTCTTAGGTGTTGGCTGAAGACCCTCCCGTAGCTGATGTGTGAACATTTACCAACATGACTCTTTTCTCCCACAAAAAACGTCTTGATTAAAGACACTCGGTATTATACTGTGAACAACAATACAAATAGTATTCAAGAAATGTTAGAAAGGGTACAATTGAATTTAACATCAGTCATAATCACGACACATCGTTTGAATATAATTCCGAATAGGACACATTAAATAAACATGCATAATAGACAAGCTGAAAAGAGAGAGAGAGAGAGAGAGAGAGAGAGAGAGAGAGAGAGAGAGAGACAGACAGACAGACAGACAGACAGACAGACAGAGAGAGGGGGGGGGGGGGGGCATATGAGAGGAAGCTGTGTTTGTGATGAAACGTGGCAACGAAAGTCTTATAATTAAAACAGAAAAATTATTTGTTATAGAATTTTGTACGTCATTCATTACTTATTTGTACTGAATAATTTGACATAACGCAACTTGACTGTCTTTGTAATTTGGTATGGGCCATAAGCTTTTATAATAATAATAATAATGGCTACCCATTGCTGAGTGGTTTTAAAATGGCTAGAGAATGGATCAGCACCCGACGACGCACTTATGGTGGTTTTTTTTTTTGTGAATGAGATCAACACCCATGCCATGTGTGTCCTTTCTGCCACAAATGCAGGTCCTGTATATCTTTCCTCGTGTGGAGCTTAATTTCCAACCGTTGGCCTCGAACATCGCTTAGTCCCAGTCGGCTTTAGAGACAAGTGTCATATCATGGGTGAGTGTGACGGACCATTTTTTGTCCGGTCCCAAATTACGGGGGCAGTTCTGAAGTGGCGAAAGTTTGCCTGCTCACATGTTGACCTGTTTACATGACACCTATTCACCCGCGGTTTGTTGTCAGTCAATTCAGGTGTGTGTCACTTGTTAAGTGGAAGTTAGGGTTAGGATTAATGGAGCTGGTTTTCCCTACAGGGGGGTTTCCAGTTCTCAGTAAAGGTCTACAATATTTAATGATTCCTTTGATTTATCTTGTGATTGACAAGACTTGATGACACATAGGGTGACTGTAAGAAATCGTGGTTTAGTTAATGTGTGAGTCGAGAAGTCGATGAGAAGAACGGAGTGAATGGATGGTAGAGAGAATATGTGTATTTATATGTCATCTGGGAAAAAATGATCAAATGAAATCAATGTATTTTTTCAACAAACCGTTGCTTATCTTTTCCCTAAAGTATGTTAATGGGTGTGAATGTTGGCTAGCTCTGGAAGTGAGGAATAAAAATTACTTTGTATAAACTATTGGAAAATGTATCTTGATCCCGATTGTAGATACAAGTGATGATAATGTGGACACTGAAAACATTCTTTTCTTGATGAAAAGGACATCGTTCCTTTATCAGTGGAAATTGTATTCCTGGCACTTTAAAAGGATTACATCAGGAACATCATGGTTGTATTCTTCAATGTAATCCCTCATGGTGCTAAATCGAAGAATGTTTCTATTGTAATGCACTCATTGTACTGAAACTTAGTAGAATATATCATGGTATTTTCTCCCAAATTCTAGTGAAAGGAAATCTGAAATAAATGTCAGCGAACCGCCCAGAGAAACGTGGACAAACGAGTCACAAGACAACACACAACGCGTTTCGATCTCTTAGGTCTTCCTCAGGTGAAACAAAAACGAAACGCGTTTGTGTGTTGTCTTGTGACTCGTTTGTCCACGTTTCTCTGGGCGGTTCGCTGACATTTATTTAAGATTTGTTTAGATTTCCGCCTGCAGTCGTTTCACTTTGCAACTAGATCTAGTGAAAGGTATTATGTGAAGAATGGCGTATAGTAACAAAACAAGGACGATAAATGTGTAGGTAGTAGGCTACGTAACCAATGTAGTTAATCAGTTCCCCAGATGTCAGTGAGGCCCCCGGGCCTGGTCTGAAACTGATTATCATCAGGTGTGGGTGTGCTGGCCGCGCCCCTGCCGCTATCTCCGTCACGACGACGTGGAGAGGCTGACCGCCATGTCATCAGTGTATATGTGTTGAAAAGGACCACAGGATTCTCCGTCACGACGACGTGGAGAGGCTGACCGCCATGTCATCAGTGTATATGTGTTGAAAAGGACCACAGGATTCTCCGTCACGACGACGTGGAGAGGCTGACCACCATGTCATCAGTGTATATGTGTTGAAAAGGACCACAGGATTCTCCGTCACGACGACGTGGAGAGGCTGACCGCCAGGTCGGTAGCCCGACGTGATTTTCTGCTGTGTGGGTGTACCCTGTGGGACTCCACTTCGAGCTGTATTCGTGAGCGGCTCTGGGTGCCGTGTGAAGACTGTGACTTTGGCTTGTTGCAGCCAGCCTTGTGAACTGCGTCTGTTAGGACACTACTGACGGTGCAAGTGAGAATTGTGCCAGAAAAAAAAACTTAATGTGTCAGTTCTGAGATCGACGGTTGAAGCTCCCTGTGTTTGTTGCATGCCTTTGACGGTTGTGACGTGTATTGATTTTGTGCTGATTTATGTTAATGATTTAGGGTGATATGTATTTATAATGTTTTGATGGTTTAGGCAGCATACCAAAGGAACAAGCTTAACTCGTGTGTGTTGCCTGGCTGTCCGTGTTCGTGTGGAGTTGATGTGTGTGGTGAATAATCGTTACATGCATCCAAACTTCTGACAGTGAGAGTCAGATAATAATATGCACAGCACCGCACCATTCGTAGCAGTGAGAATCCTTTCAACTTTCTAGTGGCATTTGTTCAAAGTCCTTATCATGATGTGCCCTCTGCCACGTTTTTTTTTGTTGCTGTTGTTGTTGTTGTTGTTGTTGTTTTTGCTTTTTTAATTTTTTTTTTTTAATTTGTGGCGTACTTTACACCTCCTGGTATGCAACTGGAAGCCATAGTTCTTGATGACCCTGGTGACGACTATGAGATTTGATGGAGTTCCTGACATGTAGGGATTTGTGAAAGGAACAGAGGGTGTAATACTATAACACTTCCGCAGAGGATAGGAAAAAAAAAACAACAACAAAGGAAATGCTATTACCACACTTAATTGGCTTTAACTTCTCAGATACCAGCGCGAATGGTTTACATTTGATTACAAAACAGTGATAGAAAAATATACGTAAGCACTTTGATGGTATTGTACTCTAGCAAAGGGAGAAAAAGAAGTTATTTCGTTTCTCTGGAATTATTTGTGACATCATCCGCACACACACACACATTACTATTACTACTACTACTACTACTACTACTATTGCTGCTGCTGCTGCTGCTGATGATGATGATAATGATGATGATGATGATGATGATGATGATGATGATGATGATGATGATGATGATGATGATGATGCCGCTGCTGCTATTACTACTACTACTACTACTACTACTTCTAACTTCTACTACTGCTACCACTAATAATAACTATAAATATAATAACAGTAATGATTTCCTTATGTATAATTCATCCATCTGTGACTAGTCATTTTTTATGACTCTACAAACATGTATGTGTGTCCTAGCTATTTTAAATCCTTGGAGAGTGAAATTACTCTAACGAAGTTCTGATGGAAATCTATGGCAAGGCAAACAGAGAATCACAACTGGACTAGGGGTGTAATCAAACCTAAAAGGGGTTGTTGGTATGTTCGTTCATGTGTGTGTGACTGGACTACAGTTCAAAGGATGATGGGCAACACTAGCATCAACATTTTGAAGATCAGGGCCGCGTGTCCGGGAGTGGAGTATTTTTAACGGTCACAACAAACACAGGGACCAACATCCAATGGGTCAATGGTTCTGACTGTCAAAGCAGCTTGGCAGACTTCACAGCAAGTCAGGGAGTGGTCTACAGTGTGTGTGGCAATGTTTCGACTTTCTGTAAGATGCACGTAGAATTGTCAAAGGAAATGTACGCTAGTGCTGACCTTCATCGTACGGAATACTGGTGTGTACCGACTACCACTGGGAAACAGAGGTGAGATATTCACCTGATTCTTCTTTACGTTATGGTGTTGTGAAATGCAGCGTCCATTCTCATGAAAAATTGTTCTTCCTATCAACACACAGCCATATCTATATCATACATAGTGACAATCCTGTCCTTACAATCAATATCAAGCAACATAGACATCTGAATTTAACAATCAAATATGTATCAAAATATTCCGGATATTTACATGCACCAATTTTTAGCGGAATCTCGGGGTTTTGGGATATAGAACTGAGGGGACCACCTGGACATGTTATCATGATTAGTAAACAACAATATCCCGAGTTTGGTAAAAGTGTAAAACAACGCTTCTACGGAATGCAAAATGAGATAAAATGGTATGAATACATTTTGGAAAGCAGTTTACGTCTCAAAGACCTCATATCTTCCGGTTAGGGTTCCTGATACTACAGACAACTCTAACATAAGGCTATATATTTTTTCTTCCCTTGCCAGGGGAGAAAAAACCACTCCAGCTTTATTATTTTCCTGCTAGTTCAATTGTTCTGTGGCTCATTACTCTAAATTTCGAGATCACCTACACTGTAATGTAAAGTGGGAATGTGACAAGGGACAGGACGAAACAGAGCACTGCTCCTACAGCAGTCCTGCCTGCCAGGGGTGGGTGACTTCACAAAACAAATGCTTCAGATCGTACGAGACTTTCCTTGGCCATTCTCGACCGTCTGTTGTTTTCGGTTATTACTGTGCGGAGATTGGTGGACGACTAGGTTCTATCAAGACAAGGAAAGAGCAAGATGACTCTGTGCATGTATTCACAAAATATTAATATTTTCAGCAGCTTTGGGGCTTTACGTCAGGTTGGAATAATGTTCCTTTCATGTATAGCAAATTTCGTAAATGGTCTGACAGCACATTCATATATAACATGAATCACATCAAATCCGTGTATCCATACTATCCTTCCAGATCATTCAGACAGCACTGTTTAGAAACATGGAATTTCGTGGATATTACCAGCTTAAGTTTGAAATATACTTAGGAGCGCTTTGTGAAAATTCTCGATCCCCAGGAATATTCCTTTCCCAAACTGATTTACCTCGCCAGCGCTACTCCAAATCCAAGATTGAAACTACTCGCCAGCCTCTGTTCTTTAATCCCAGAAACTACTCGCCAGCCTCTGTTCTTTAATCCAGAAAAAGCATGCGGTGCACGAATTTTTGTTCTTTGATGCAAACAAAGTGAAGTACCCACAACATGCCACGTTTATGAATGGCAGTTACAGGTGGAAATCTTATGAAAAGCTCCGTACCAGGAGCATTAAAGATACATATATCCTGTATAGATGTGATGACGGTGCAACAATGGTGCCTTATACTTTTTTGTGTGTGACCATAGACAGGACTGTCCACTCAACAGTGACGAGTCCTTTTTGTCAGAATCCATCATGCGATGGGTTTCTGTGTTCTAGTGCTCAGTGCATATTTCACACACAGCGTTGCAATGAACATTCAGATTGTGTGGATGAACATGATGAAAAGGGTTGTGATGAAGACGAACTCTTTCATTTTCCGGTCAAAGATGAACTGAAAAAAGCAAAGGTTTTACATCGATTTGGATGGGACTGGATACTTTACTCATCAAGCGATGAAAGGTGAAGACTCTTGTCCTGACTCTCACTACTCCTGTTTGACGGAGTGGCTCTACTGTCTCCCTGTCTACACACGATGCAATGGGTTTTATGACTGTGTACATGGAGAGGATGAAATACACTGTCATAAACCGTTTTGCCCGAA
>JADBJO010008737.1:45000-55000 GCA_016801955.1 Conus betulinus
GTGTGTGTGTGTGTGTGTGTGTGTGTGTGTAGCGATTTTGTTTGTCTATACTTTTTTTTTAAACATAGCAAAGGGAAACCACTGCGTGTCAAAAAAAAAGTCATTCTCATCAAGCGCAGTGCTCTCCCCCCCTACCCCTGTGCAGCTTCCAGATGACCTCAGAGACAGTAAGGAGCGGGGTTGTTGATGGATGTGCACAGCGGTTTGCCTGATGAGTCGCAATCGTTTGCCCATGGGCTGTGCAGTCGTGGAATACTGGACTGGTGGTGATGCTGGTGGTTGTGGTGTATGCATGTGCGTGCGTGCGTGCGTGCGTGTCTTGAAAGAGTGCCTCTCAACAATAGAAATGTGTCCTATGATGAAAAATAAGCCAACCGGGATCTTTCTGGTCAAATATTAGCTGAACGGTCCGTCTTCTTTCTTAATTTAGTCTGGACACATCGCCAGAGGAACTTGACAACTATTACCAAGATCTAAGAAATCATCCTGGAGGTCGCCGATAAAACGATTCCAAAGGTTAAATATGGATTCCACCCGGAACAATCCTTAAATCCATGGTGGAATAGCTCTTGTGAACGGCGGTTAAAAGAAAATCAGAAGCTTTTCAAAACTAAATAAAAAAAAAAGCCGATACGCACAGAATACAGTCAGAATTGCAGAGATGCATAGTGAGAATGAAAAGCTAATTTCTTTCAGTAACGAAGCGGTGCTGTTGCGAAACAGATTTACTATGGAAGTTTAATTATGAACTGGTCGAAAGACACAGGTGATGCAACAAAGTTATAGAGAGAAATAAAGCGCCTAAAGGGTGTTTGTAACCTCCCTGAACCATCTCTTCATGAACACAATGAAATTCGTCAACAAACGAAGACAAAGTAAAATCATTTGCTGATACATTCGCTAAAATCGGTCAGACCGAGTATTTGCCAAAATCTGAACAGATTCGATTACGTCAATTCGTAGATGAAAATCGACCTTTCGAAATAAATCACTCTGACAATAATTCTTACACTAATTCAAATCTAACAGTGCGCAGATTTAATTTCTGCTCTTCGAAGCATAAAGCGAAGCAAAACGGCAACAGGTAAAGATCCAATTTCATATAACATGATCAATATTTTCCAGACTGTTTTTTCTACGAAAATCATTAGACTTTTTCCAAATCTGTTTGAATTCCAGCACTCTACCAGCTGGCTGAAAAAAGGGCACGATAGTTCCAGTTCATAAACCAGGAAAATCAAAATCAAATGCATCTAGTTTCCGACCTATTTCTTTGACTCCTCACATAAGTGAAGTTTTTAAGAGTAGACTGAAGTCAAGATTGGAACATGTCCTTGAAATTAAGGGAATCCTGCCATGAACACAGGCTGGGTTTAGAAGAGGTAGAGGGGTTATGGACCATATTGTTCATTTGATGTCTCATAGGAAAGACCACTAGCTAAGCGCCACTCAACTGTTGAGACATCTTAAACACTGGTAGCTCATTACATTTGTATATATTAAAAATCCAGAGAATATAGTAAAATTTTTAAGTTCTCAGCACACGTCATCGCAGAACTGGAACTTACATTTACAACCTCTATATAGACAAACAATGTTTTCAAATACCCTTTAAAAAGCTAAAAATTATGCCAATATTCAAATCAGGAAACACTCACAATTAATCCATCAAATTATCGACCTATTTCGATTTTATCTGTTCTGTGTAAGCCGTCAGGATACACGTTCATAAGTGCTTGCATTCTCAGGCGGTAAAATATGATGTAATCACTCATGTCAGTCGGTGTTCAGAGAAAATCATTTGTGCCACACAACGCTTATTAAAGTAATAGATAGGTGGCTATTAAACATTTATCACAAACAAATTTCAGGATTCCTTTGTAGACTTTCTTAAAACTTTTGAGGTTATAAATCTTTTTTTTTTTTTTGCCCAGAAAATTAGCAATTCATAAGCTACTATTCTCTAAACACTGAAATTGATTTCATCTTTTCTTTCCAACAGACAACAAAGTGTATTTGTAAACACATGCCAATCTAATTTTCTTCCAAACAAACTTGGAGTCCCTCATAGTACAGTATTGGGTCCTTTGTTGTTTTGATTTTACATTAATGATATGATTGTACTTGAAAATAACCAGCGGAATGTTTGCTGATGATAAAACTTTAGAAAAAAAAGTAATTCTGACGTCAGGTTTCCAGTGACATCCAAGAAAACAGCGATCATCAGTTAAATGGACACGGTTTGCTTACATGGCTCTCCATCCTGAAAAAAAAAGTTTATCATAATTACTTAGAGACAGAAACGTTGTGAAAAACTGAGCAAAATCTACCAGCACTTTGCATTTCTAATGAAAAAATTGATGAAGTATTTGGTCTCAAAGTCTTATAAATAACAACAGATAAAATGTCTTGCAGCGTTTATCTAGAAATGTTACCAAAAAATTCATCTGATCAAAAGGATTAATTTTTTTTTCTTTTTTTTTGCATACAAATTCAATTATTATTCAGCCTATCATTGTCTATGCCTTAACATTTTTGGGACCCAGCGAGCAGCAATTTACCTAAACCGCTGTTAGCAGTCACAAAAAGAGCTGTCAAAGCAGCGATAGGTAAACAATCCTCGCTGGGAGATTAGGACTGCAAGCAAGCAGACATCGCCCAACTCACAGCCAAACTGCTGTACAACAAAGGATTCATGCATTAGGTACCCCATGAAAATGCTCCACTTTCTTTAACAAATATACTCACTTTTAACAATTATCAACATCCTCACACCACAAACCTCCCCTATGCAATGAGTATCTTATTCAAATTTAGTCGGGCGTATTCCAGAGATTGGTTATGGAATCATACTTCAAAAGAACTTAAAAGTTAATCATTTTTTTAAAGATCCAGCTTTCATAAGTATCTGATATATATCTCAGATTTGACTCCACTGTACGCTAAAATGTATTGAATATTCCTAATTTAGATTTAGTTTATCAAATATCTGAGAAATGTTTCAAATTCAACACTATATACCAAAGTGCTTTGAACCTCTTGTGTCATTAACGTGTATTTCACCGTATTTCGTGGATATCTTTATCCATCTTTGGCTCATCGTTTTCTCTGTATTTATCTCTGCCTGACTGTTGGTTGGTCTCTCTCTCTCTCTCTCTCTCTCTCTCTCTCTCTCTCTCTCTCTCTCTCTCTCTCTCTGTCTCTCTCTCTCCTCCTCCTCCTCCTTCTCCTGTTCATTTTTTTTCATTGATTTCATTTTTTTTTCAAAGGTACTCATGCATAGATTACTGCATTTTTGTTTTATATATATTGTTTTTTTCTGTTTCTACCACATATATATTTTTTCTTGCCCAGAGGGCTGGATGTTAAAAGATGTCCATTAACCCCTTTAGAATCTCTCTCTCTCTCTCTCTCTCTCTCTCTCTCTCTCTCTCTCTCTCTCTCTCTCTCTCTCTCTCTCTCTCTGCAGTGGAAAATGTGATGTTTAGACTAGTGTTTTAAAATTTATAGTGAAAGTCTCTGACTAAACGAGCTGGGCCAAACTCATTTGATCACCCAGGTAAGCTGATTCCAGATTCTGGTTCCTTATGACAAGGTCTGTACCACACCATCATGCTTAGGACCATCTGGTGGTAGCCAGCAGAGAGTGTCAAAACAGGAGCTGAGCTGTAATAAAGGTATGCAGATTTCAGGGATGTAAGAAAAAGGCTTTTGATTAGAGTACTGTTAAA
The DNA here is from genome assembly GCA_016801955.1 of Conus betulinus. NCBI lineage: Eukaryota > Metazoa > Mollusca > Gastropoda > Neogastropoda > Conidae > Conus > Conus betulinus. Next base: position 48,732 of record JADBJO010008737.1, read on the forward strand.
AAGCCGTCTAGTTGTCAATATGGAGGAAAACAGATCCCTGTGGCCGCCCACCCGTGTTGCTATTCCAAACTGTGTTACACCACTCTCCCAATACTCTCTTTTATGTCAGTGATATAACTTATATGGGAAAAGTTCGTTCTTCCATTTGAAAGTCTAAAATCGCCTGAATGTGATGGACATTAAAATGAGATCCATCATAAGGAAGTGTGAAACCTTTGAGTTGGTAAAACAAAGGCACCACTTTTGTTTTTACAAGAACATTACCGGAGGCGTTGCAAGGTCTGGCATATTTTGTAATCTAGACTAAGATTTGAACGACTGAAAAATCTAAAGGCTGTCTAGGTCTGAGAAAAATGCATTGAAAAACTGCAGAAGATCAGTGGCCGTGCTTTCAACCTGCCACAATAACCTGCTGACTCAAGGTCAGCAAAACTTCGTGAAAATCGCTATACCATCGGAACAAACGAAAATAGCTCACCTTGAATTCATATCAGTCTGAGATTCCATCCATTTCAATAGGTCAGATTCTTTTTCCTTTTTCCGCTTTTCTGCCAAAGTGTTTGAAAGTATACATAAATGGGTGATGGCAGAATTTAAAGGAAGTACGAATATAGCCAAGGCCACATTCACTTCACTGGGTACAGGGAGACCCGCCAGTGCCAGCATACCACACAACCCAATGGGAAACCAGCACAAGAAGTCTGTTAGTGCAATTGTAATCAACCGCTGAGCAATCGTCATATCGTGAGATACATTCGTTGAGCTTGTCTTCAAGGCATTTTGCTGTATTGACCAGTAGATGAAAGCCTGACCCACTGAGATTAATAGAAACAGAACAAAATTAACGACGATCATCACGCGAAAGAATAAACTTTTCCTTTGAATGTTTGCCTTGTAACTGGGAGTGGAATACAGATTCCTGTCTGGCTGTAAAACTCCCAGTGTGCTAATACTGGCATTAAAGGCAACAAGGCAAGAAACAAACCTGTCAGCCAGACCGATAAACACACTACCAGTGCTGATGTTCTCTGAAAGCGCATGGAACTGAATGGAAAGCACAGCACCATGAAACGATCTAAAGTGATGAGACAGATGATGAAAGCTGACACCTCACTGGACACCAGGCACAGGAAACCAGCCACCTTACAAGCAACACTGCTCTTCCATGAGTCATCATGATGAAGATAATTACCACGGAAACATTCATCAGCCACACCTATGACAGTTATATACACCCCCATCACACAAGTCCGCTATGGTGAGGTTGGTGACAAACATGCTATACCCACTGGACGACGCCATACTCCTCGCAAATAAACGGGCACAGAAACAGAAGACATTGCCAGTCACCGAGAGACAGGCAATCAGCCACAGAAACCCACGGTATATCCATGAGTGCAGTAAATCTTCACAAGATGAAATTTCATCTTTGGGTGCAATACAGGTCAAGGAGTCCAAATTACGAGGAAACACTTGACTACAGCATAACTTATAATTCTCTGCAGAGATAAAATGTAGATAGAGCAGATTTTCGAAAACATTGGGGCTAAAGACTTTAACTGGACTGCCCTCCATGTACAATTCAGTCATCTGTGACGTGAAGTGGAAACCATTTGGACTGATAGTATTGATGGGCGTGAAACTTAAATTCAATTTCTGTAAACGAGGGAAACTGTTTCAGTGCCTCGGAATCAAACATCATCAGTCTTGTGTGTGACAGATCCATCACTGTGAGTAGATTTTGTTGGATAGCTGAAGAGTTATCAGCATGTATTGATGTGATGGGATTATTCGACAGAGACAAGGACTGCAGGTTTTCCAAGCCAAGAAAAATAGTCAGGTTGACAAATTGAAGTTTGTTGTTGCTGAGATTCAGAAATTTCAAATGAAACAGTTCTACTCGGGAAGGTATGTCACAGAACAGTTGTCAAGGACCAGATAAATGAGGTAGGTATTCTTGTTCACATCAGACAGCATCATTCCTGAGTTTGTAGCATCCAGGTATCGAATCTGTGGGAAAAATTCAGCACGAAAAGGCTGAGGACAAAGAAAAGCGTTACCCAGACAGAGGCAGCCCAATGAGCAAGCAGTATCACACCATCGTCATCCTCGTGTTTGGGGCAGTGAGGCCAGTCATCACAAATGTGGTCACTATGGAGACATGTTGTTGAATGCCTACACCGAAAAAGCCCTGGACAAGTTATCTCCCCACATTCCTCTTCGTCCTCACGTCCTATACAGTCATACATCCCATTGCATCGTGTGAAAACCGGAAGGCAATCATTGAACTCCCCAGGACAGCGGTAATGACTGTCAGGACAGGAGTCATTGATGGCTAATGGTTCTGTATTAAAATGTCCAAGCGGGCTGGTGATTAGAACAGGAGAAGGTTCCGGCCAGAAGTGTTCCAAAGATGTTCGGAAAGCAAGGCATTTTTCTCGTCTGATTTGTCCTGACAGGTGGAACGTACATCACAAACCATGAAAAATGGCAGACATTCACCGTTTTCACAAGTGAATGTTCCAACACAAAGAGAATGCTTACAAAAGGATTCATCACCGGAATCAGGGCAGTCACTTCCATGGTCACATAGCAGAGTGTACGACAAAGCTGTTACTTCATCATTGCATAGGAATGTAGGAGTTAATACTGTAGACTTGGATGAATCAGGCTTATCTGTAAGTGATTCTTCATAAGAGAAATAGCAAGCAGCCGTTTGCTCCTGACTGCTCAGTTATATTGGCCAGAAGCACATAAGAGAAATGTGTATGCCATTTGACCACCGTGGTACTTCGACATCGAAGGCAGTCCCTTTGGCAATAACATGTCTGTCCTTGGCATGGAAATCATCATTTTTTTTATCAAAAAATGTCCTCAGTCTGGTTTGTTTCATTTCACAAATCGCCCCCAGAAAATGTAATCGCAACTGTCTTTGTGCATCGTGTGGGCAGGAAAACACACCCATTTTGAAGTGACAGCACAAAACGAGAGTTTAAATACAACCTATCAGGAAATCCAGAAAACGAATGAAAAAACACAGTTTTGTCGTTGTGTATAACGAACCTATACATACTAGGCAGCGACATGTCATTTGCATATAACCCAGCCCAGAGAAGTGGCAAGTCGCTCCAAAATCTCCTTGAATTTTTCACAAGTGCTTTATATGGGTCGTACGTACATGCAGGAAAAGCTAGTCTGCCGCCAAAGGATTTGCAATATTCATTGCCCCGTTTGTTGCCCGTCGAACTTATCATCTTTAGATCCAGTCAGATTTCTGACGATTTTGTAACAACGGTCACACAATGCCACCAAACCCTGACAGCTTGTACTGCTGTAGGGACAATGCTCCGTTTCGTCCCTTCCATCTTCACAATCTATCTGCAGGTTACAGTGCACGTGGGGATGAAAGGTCGTATAATGTTCTGTGGAGCAGTTCCAGAAGCCACCAGGTAGCTTCTGGGGTACTTTATCCTGGGTAAAATAAGAAAAGAACAGTTGGAAACATGGTGCGATCCTCTCCCTCCTTCATGCAACTGTCACTGGAAACTTCAACAGTGAATTTCCTTATATTAACCTTGTACATATGAAAAGCATTAGGTTCATAGTCATACACCTTCCAAACGCCAAAAAGGATGAAATCTGAGATGATACCTTTTGAAAAATGGATGGAATTTTTTACAGTTTTAGAATAACTCAGGGTGACGGTCAATGGTGGATCATTGAGTTCCTTGAAGCTGAGCATGAGTACATTTCCGAATGGCACAGTGACATCTATCTGTGAGGAACTCGTATTATCCTCAGTTCCATTTCGTCCCATTGTGATATACCCAGTAAATGGTGATGTCATGACAAGAACCATGTGTCCATTTGCTTTAATTTGGCAATATTGTTCAGGTAAAGAAAGAACGCTTTGTTTGGCAATATTCAGGGGTGGGGGGATGTAACCCACCAATATGATTAACAAACTAAAAACATCCTGTAAGTACATTTAGGACACCATTAGTTGCACATTCAATCAGGAAAGTATAAGTTATTTAGGAATATCATACACTCAAGTCTTTCTGAAGAAGAAGAAGAAGAGAGAAGAAGAAGAAGAAGAAAGAAGAAGAACTAACTATTGTGGCAAAGTGGTTAGTGTTGCGGACTCCTGGCTAGGAGGTTGTGGGTTCGATTTCCATCAGAGTTATGTGGGATTTTTCTTCCCCGACCGACTCCTATCCAGAGTTGAGTTTGCTACGGGGTTAGTTGGGAAGACTGGGACCATACAGTCGAGTTTGATCCAATTAATGGATGCGTCTCTGAAAGTGTTGTTCAAATTACCTGATCAACACTGCAGGTGTCTGTATCTCTCAGGCCTGGTTGACTCTGGAATATGCTATGAAAGTGAACGTAGCGTACAGCCACGTCACGCAGTCTCAGACTGGAAAGGAAATCCATAGCATAATTTTCATCATGCTCATTCTTATTGATCAACATTAAAAAAAGGTTTCACATTCTGTGGCCCTTCATACCCTGCTCTCATGGTGACCTCAGTTTCGATTTCCTCTCAACGTCGGTGGCCTTGGTTTGAGTCCATCAGGGTCACCAGTATCGGAGAGTCCATGGGGGCTGTCATTGGATGGACGTTGTTGCGCCCTCTGAGGGAGAGCTCACCCACGCCGGCTCTGCGACTAAGCATATTGTCGTCAGGAGGGAGCTTAGTAGGTGGTGTCCTGCGTATGTTGGATCAATACAGGCGCCACTGAACACCACCAAAGTTACTCGGCAGCAGTGCAGTGTGTCCTGCGGTGGGTTGCCTCTTGACGACTTGACATTCACTGCTCCCTGTGAATTGCCAGTGCCGGGTGGCGGCACGTCGGGCTGGGCTGTTGCTGTGAACGGAGTGTTGGAATGAGCGGTGTGGGTGTACTGCCACTGAGGTGGCACAGAAGAAAGGACAGCAAAAAAGCAGAAGAAGAAGAAGAAGAAGAAGAAGAAGAAGAGCAACAACGACAAAAAAAAACACCTTCTCCTTCTCCTTCCTCTCCTCCTTTTTACCCCTTCCGCCTCCACCCCATCCTCCTCCTGTTTCTTCTTCTGTTAATTAACTTACTTACATAGACTTAGATGTTCCCGCGTCTTGCGACGTATGAGGCAGTCACGGCCCTCCACTGTGCACGTCCTCAGCCAGTTAGCTAGTGTCACTCCACTCTCTCTCAACGAGTCTGAGGTCTCTTTCCACTGTCTGTCGCCAGCTCATCCTGGGTCGTCCTCTTTTTCTCTGGCCTACCAGGGTCTATTTAATGGCCTGGTTCGCAGGTCTTGAAGAGGGTAATCTCAAGACATGACCCAGCCAGTGGTGGCGCCGTCTGCAGACGATGGTTGACACGGGGAGCTGCTTGGACCTCTCCCTGATGTCTTCATTTGGTATAAAGTCTGACCATTCGATGGCCAAGATCTTACGTAGGCACTTAGTATCAAAGCGTCGAGTTTCGTCTCCTGGGTGGTCTTCAGTAGCCAGGTTTCAGAACCATATAACAGCATTGGAATTACACTGGAGTTATAAAATTTCAGTTTGATTCCAAGGGAGAATTTCTCGCTGTTCCTTAATTTGTTCAGCTGATTGAATGCTAATGTTGCCTTCCCAATACGACACTTCAGTTCGTGGTTGAAGTCATTGGCATTGTTGATGGAGCTGCCTAGGTATGTGAAGTTCTCTACTTCTTTCACTTGCTTTTGGTCAATGAAACGTCTGTTGGCCCTTGGTGTTTACCGATAAGCATGTTTTTAGTCTCTTTGCACTGATAATGAAGCCAATGTTGCCTGCAAACGTGCTGAATTGTCTACAAGCACCAGCAGATGTTGAATGGTGTGTTTGCAAGAGTTGCAATGTTATCAGCAAAATCCAGATCTAAGAGGCTGTTTCCTTCTGTCCACTTGATTCCCTTTCCTTGGGTTGCGTGTTTCAGAACCCAGTCAATAACAAGTGCAAAGAGGAGAGGGGAGAGGATACAACCTTGCCTTACCCCGGTGACACTTCATACCAGTCACTGTAGCCATCTTCCGTCCTGACTCTGCACTTGAGTTTATGTAAATCTGCTCTATGCCTGACACAACTTTCTCTGGGATGCCGTAGGCTTTTCATGATTTTCCACATGATGGTCTGTGGACACTGTCAAATGCTTTGGTGAAGTCAATGAAGCTGATGGCCAGGGGTACTTGGTGCTCTCCGCACTTCTCGATGATCTGTCTTAGTGTGAAGATCTGTTCCGCACAGGATCGTTTCGGGT